>LFZO01000956.1:0-14981 GCA_001578225.1 Pseudocercospora musae
ATTATCCTATAGTTGCTTCTATGTACCTCTATTTCCAATCTTTCAAAATCCTAGAATAGCCCTTAGTCTAGTACTATGTTAGCTTGCTCTATACTCCCTACCTAGATAATTAGGGAGGACCGCTTCTTAGTCTCTTCGATTTTCCTTTTAATCTATACTACCTTTATAATCTTTAGGCCTAGGCATGTAGCTTAGTTTTGTCTCTATAGGTTCCTAATATCCTATTCTTCCTTAAAGCTCCTTGTTATACTATAGGCTATAATTATAAACTACTATTAGGAGATCTTTGTAGTTTTCCCTATCTTGGTTATCTATTCTTTTTGTATTTCTAGCTTCTTTTTATCCTACTCTTAGGCTATAAATAGCTTGATTACCCCTTTCCCTTCGTTCCTAGCCCTAATAACCTCCTTAACTACAATTCTTTCTACAATCTCTTTCCCTAAGAGTCCTTAGATTTCCTTTTGCTCCTATAGGTCCGTAATGTAGACTCTAACTACTATCCTCGGGGGTTTTGGCGCCTTCTAACTAGCTACTACTACCTAGGTATAGTAGTTTAGGCTTATCTCTTATTGTTTCTTTGTAATCTTTGCTATAACTGTATTAGCTACCTTTATAATCATATAGCTTGCCTAGTTGTAGATTGCTTTTAGTCCTCTAAGGAGTTCTAAGATTATTATCTTATATGCCCTCTTAAGGGTTTTTCTATCTTCCGCCTTTAGTATCTCCTCTACCCTAGTACATAGTGCTTTCCATTCGTCCTCCCCCCCTTCCTAACTGTTTTCCCTTCGTCTCTAGTTGTTCGCTACCATCTTGAGAATCTAGATTAACTATATTACCTCTTTTATATACGAATTACTCCTCTAAAGTATACTACGTAGTACTTAAAATAGTATAGAAGAAAGTAAAGGCCTCGGTATCGAACCCGGTTAGCTAGGATAATAACTAGGAAACATTTCCTAATACTAAATAGGATAATAATTCCTTTACCCTAGCTAACGACTCGCTAGGAGATACTATCGATAGCGACAAGGAGTAGAATAATACTAAAGAAGACCTAGACGACGAGGCCCTAGTAGTCTAGCTCTAGCGCGAGGAAGAACGAGCTAAATAGGCCGAGTAGCGCCTCGAATTAGCCTATCTTAGGAAAAGGATAGCCGATATAGCTTAGGAAGCCTTCCTCCTTATAGACTAAGGAGGTATCTAACTAAACGTAACTTCTACTAGACTATCCTCTATGCCTATAGGGTCGGCTATCCCTAAGGCGAGGAACCTCTACGTATTCGAAGATAAGGGATACGTAGACTATAACGAATAGGTTACCGACTACGACTATATCTTTAGGTAGGCCCCTTATATCTATTCTATAGAGGAAATAAAGATAGACCTAGCTAAGGAATAGATAGAAAGGGAGTAGTAAGTTAAATAGAAGCGATATACTAGATATTCGGACCTAGAGGAGTATATCTAGGAAAAGATAAAGTAGGTAATACTAGACTCTATAGGAACGAAAGAAGAACGCCGCTAATTAGTCCTAGATAGGCTAAAGTAGGCTAACTAGGGGAACTATATCCTATCCGAGCTACTAGACTATATAAAGATCTAGTAGGATAAGGTCGAAGAGGATTATTAAGACTATATAATATACGACTTCGTAGTAGCTATAGATAAGAGGATCTACTACTATATCGAGGTAGGCTAATAGCGATTCTAGATCCTAATTAAGGCGGAAGAGATAGTAAATACCTACTACTACTCGCTAGAGAATAAGTATAGGTCCTATAGGGACAAAGACTAGGGTAATAAGAAGTACGGCTACTCTAACTCGGATAATAGTACTACTAGCTTAGTATCGGATAAGCTACCTAAGAGCTTAGAAGGCCGTAGCTAAGGAGGGAAGGGCCGAAGCTTCCTATAGAGGCGCTAGAATACCCTAAATAGATCTAAGAAGGACAAAGAAGTCCCCTAGTACTAGTACTATAGTAAGATAGGCTATAAGAGGCCTCAATACCCTACCTATAATCTAGAATCGGGAAAAGACAAACCCGCCTAGTAGCTCTCCTAGCTATAGTAGGCTAGGTCGTTTATACTAAGGAATAAAGGAGGAGCGTAGAGCCTAGTAGACTAATATAGGTTAACCGGGACTAGTTTTAGTTAATCTAACTAGACGTTAAGCTATAATAGGGCGAGAACTCCTATATACTTAGAGGACTTATCGATTATAGCTCCTAGGCTAATATCTTAGATAGTATAGTAGCTAAATAGGCTAGCCTCGCCCTAAGTAATATAGATACTAAGTAGTATAAGATCCTTAATAGCTAGTCGCTAGCTATAAGTAGTAAATACTATATATCCTACGAAGTATTAGATACGAGTAGTTAGTAGTAGGGCTACGTAGACAATTTCGCCGTTAGAAGGATCTATAGCTTTAATATCGTACTAGGTATATCCTAGTTAGAATAGTAGAATCCTTCGATTAACTTCGTAGCTAAGACGGCTATCTAGAGGAGAAAGGAGGCTCGTAAATAGAGCGCCTACGCTATATCGAGCCCTTCCGACTTCTCGAAGACTATATCGGATAAGGATATACGTCTCTTTATAATATCGATAGTCAAGATAGACTAAGACGACCCGAATAGCCTCCTACCGGAGTATAAATACCTCTATAGGATATTCGAAGAAGGAGACGCGTCCCTACTTCCCGATTATAGCCTATATAAGTTATCTATCGACCTAGTAGAGGGCAAGATCCCTCCTTATAATCCGCTATATAACCTCTTAGAGGCTAAGTTAGTAGTCCTAAGGAAATACCTCGATAAATACCTCGAGAAGGACTAGATCCGCCGATTAAAGTCCCTAGTAGGTACTAGTATCCTCTTTATTAAGAAGAAGGATAGTACTCTATAATTATATATCGACTACTAGAGTTTAAACGCTATTACGGTAAAGAATCGATATCCCTTATCCCTTATATAGGAGTCCTTAGACCGTCTTACTAATACTCGGGTCTTTACGAAGCTCGATATTTAGGATATCTACTATAGGATCTATATTAAGTAAGGGGACGAGTAGAAGACCGCTTTCCGTATAAGATATAGATACTTCGAATATACCGTTATACTATTTAGGCTTACAAACGCCCTAGCGGTATTCTAGAGCTATATCCTAAGTACCTTATTAGACCTAGTAGATACGATTTGTATCGTCTATCTAGATAATATCCTAATATACTCCTAGAACCTAGAGGAATATATCTAGTATATTACTACTATCCTCGAGAGGCTCTAACGCTATAAGCTATACGCGAAGCTTAGTAAGTATAAGTTTAATAGAGACCGGATTAGGTTCCTCGGCTATATAATTACTCCGAATAGGATCGAGATAGAGCTAGAGAGGATCGCAATAGTTAAAGAGTAGCCTAAGCTAAGGAGCGTAAGGGATATATATATCTTTATTAGGTTCGCTAACTACTACTAGCGTTTTATTAGGCACTTCTCCTAGATAGTAGCCCTACTAAATCGCTTAACGGAATAGGGGCCTAATATAGCTAAGGGTAGGCGAAGGCAATATAAGGAAGAGTCGTAGCGGCTTACTTTAGATAGAGAAGCGAAGTTAGTATTTCTCTAGCTTAAGGAGGCGTTCTATATAGCCCTAGTACTAAAGCACTTCGATCTATCCTAACTAATTAGGATCGAAACGGATGCCTCGACCTACGCTATATCGGGCGTTATAATATAATAGTATAAGTATAAGGGTAAGATATACTAGTTCCTAGTAGCCTTCTTCTTATAGAAGATAAATAGTATAGAAAGGAACTACGATATTTACGATAGCGAGATACTAAGAATAGTCGAGTACTTTAAGTACTAGTAGTACTACTTAGAAGGCGCGAGGTAGTAAGTAGAGGTCGTTATAGACTACAATAACCTTAAATAGTTTATAACGATTAAGGAGCTTATAAGACGTTAGGTTCGCTAGGCCGAATAGCTCGCTATTTTCGATTTCTATATCTCGTACTATCTAGGAAGGGAAAACGGGGTAGGTAATAGGGCTAGTAGGCGTCCTAACTATATAGATATTAATTACTCTAGTCGGTAGATAAGCGAAGTAGACTCCTATACTCTACTCGAGAGGTTATAGAGGCAACTCGTAGGCGAGGAGCCCTAGGATAGGTCGATAAGGGTCGCCTCGGTCCGACGAGGACTAGAAGGATATAGTAGACCCTTCGTCTACCTCGCTAGAGTAGCTAAGGTTAGGGAGGTATAGAATAGCCTCGCGAATACTATTCGAGTAGTACTAGGGGCCGACGCTAAGGCGATTAGGATTAGGATAGCTCTCTAGAGTAGAGGCGAGTTACAATAGCTATAGCTAGTATAATAGAAGGAATCCTAAGGGTTCCTCTTCTACTAGGATGCGATGTACGTACTAGCGGGCCTACTCTACCTAGAGACACTCTAGCTCTACTAAGACGATCCTATATTAGGATACTTTAGGTTCGAAAGGACTCTATAGCTAGTATAGAGAGGATACTACTAGCCTAAAGTAAGGCACTATGTTAAGGATTATACGCGTAGCTATAAGGTATATACCTAAGTAAAGCTATAGAGGCACTTGCCCTATAGGGTACTATATACTAAGAAATCCTCTAAGGCGCTATAGGAGGATCTAATACTCGACTTCGTTACTAATCTACCTCCAAGTACCGTTCTAGACTAGACCTACGATAGCGTCCTCGTTATAGTCGATAGATACTCTAAGATAGCCTATTATGTCCTATATCGGAAGGAGATTACTACTAAAGGGCTAGTAGACATCTTCTTAAGGAAGGTAGTCTATCTATATAGTATCCTATAGTCTATTACGTCCGATCGGGGGCCGATCCTTATATCTAAGTTCTAGAGTAGCCTCTACTACTATATAGGGGTCTATAGGGGCCTTAGTACTACCTACTATCCCTAGATAGATAGTTAAATTAAGCGCTAGAACTAGACGATAGAATAGTATCTACGTATTTACTATAACTTCGAGTAGGACGACTAGGCACGCCTCCTAAGCCTAGCCGAGTTTATATATACCGATAGTTAGTATATAGTAATAGGGGCAACGCCCTTCTAGATATATAACGTTTAGGACCTACTCTATACTAGATAGCCCGAAATGCCCTAGGTAGAGGGGAAGGCGCCCTAAGCTAAGGCACTTATAGCTAGAGTAAAGGACATTCGAGACGGCCTAAAGGCTCGGCTAGAGAAGGCGAAGGAATATTAGGCCCGATAGTATAATAAAGGATAGAAGCCTAAAACCTACGCCGTTGGCGACTAGGTATACCTTAATATAAGATTCCTCGATATAGTCTACTAGTCGAAGAAGCTAGACTACAAGTATATAGGGCCCTTCCGAGTATAGAGGATAGTTAATAATATAGCGTACTACCTTAAGCTACCTAAACTTGAAGTATAGTATATATGCCTATTACGTGCCTAATACCTAAGGCTATAACTACCGTACTTATATATTCGGACTTTCTTATAGATAGTCCTTCTCGAATATACTAGTTATATTAAGTAGTTATGAGCCCTCTACGTTTCTAATATACCTATATCTAGATACCTCTATCGACTACTATATAGCTAGTATTATTAATACCTTAGCGCGACGCGCCGATACCTTATCGTTACCGCTACCGCTACTTAAGTGTTCTAGTAGGTACTAGTACTTCGAGTCTATTTAATTAATATACGCGTCGGCTATCCGCTATATACGCGTACCTATATTCGGCGTAAGGCTAATATACGGTTTGTATTGTCTCTTATCTCTTTAATACTATTACTATCGCTAAAGCTATCCGTAATAGTACTAATAGTAACCGGTGTCGCTAACGCTTATATAAGCAATATTACTAAGCTAAAGAATAAGGACAATTACCTATTATAGTCCTATACCGCTAAGGGTACCCTTAAAGGTATATCGATATAGCGCTATATATAAGGTATCCGCCTACGACTAAAGGTTAAAGACTCGAGTAAGTTAATAGAAGAATTTGAAGACCGCTAGGATAAATAGGAGGCTAAAGACTAGATAGCCTATACCTAGATCTTTGCCAATTACATAGCCGATATTTAGTAGTCGCTACTTAGACTCGGTACCTCTTAAGACGTCTAGGACTTCCTTAAGAAGAAGTATACTAGTAACGGTAGGTCTACTAAATTCATATTGTTCTAGGAATATTCTACCCTTTAGTATAAGGGCAAGGATATTAAGAAGTTCTACAATAACTATAAGAAGAAGCTAGGTATACTAAAGGAGACTAAGTTAGCTATTAGTAACTACTAAGTAGTCTACTTCTTTATTATACTTATTAGCCCCTTCTATAAGGCCTTTATATAGATAAGACGCGAGCAAATGCGAGCTACTAACTTCAAGATTAATAGTAATATACTAGACAATATTATTAGCGCATTGCTTAATAAGAACGTCGCGTAGCTTAACTAGGCCTAGTATAGTAGATACTTTAGTCTATAGAAGCTAGCTTAGTAGCTACTAGCTAGCAATACTAACCCTAATTAAGCGCCTCGTAGCGGCGCTCGTAGTAGTAGCCGTAGTAGCCGTAGACGTAGTAGAAATAATAATAATAATCTATCCTACGAGAAGTGCTTATATTACGATAGTATCTATCTATCCGATAGGTACTATACTAAATACCCTTATCTAAAAGAGGAAGACCGACTCCGCTATAAGCGAGAGAAGGCTAAGAAGAAAGCATAGTAATAGCGAGGTCTAACTACTTAGTAGTAGTAGTAGTAGTAACCTTAATCTATACCTCCGTAGTAGAGCCTATTTACTAATAGAATACCCTATAACGATCTACGACCTAACGCTATACTACCTAGTAACTACTTATTTATTACTATAGTCGAGGTTAAGGTTAGTAATCGCGCCTATATAGTACTATCGGCTACTATATGTATAATAGACTAGGTTATCGACTCTAGTACTAGTATATATATAATTAATAATCTAGTATTGCTTATTAAGCATAAAGGTTACAATATTCTAGTACGATTTAGAGGCAATACTAAGTAAGCAATACTAATTAGTACTACCTAGACGAAGGTAGTTAATAATCGAGGAATTAGTATAATGTAGCTTACTAAGATACTATATATACTAGGTCTAGCTACTAACCTTATATCTACCGAGAAGTTAGCTAATAAGAGCTACTTCTACCGTAATAATAGACGAGTCCTATTTACTTATAGTAGCGATAGTAACGAAGTAACGGTTACTTAGACCTACTATAAGAATAGTCTACCCTTTCTATATATCCCTATATCCGGACCTAACGGTAAGGCGGCTATTGCCCTTCTATCGAAGAAGGGGGTACTAGTAGGTACTATAAATAACTAGTACCTACGGTATAGTTACATTTACTATAGCAAGTTACTATAGCTAGAAGCTAATAGATATATCGTAATCCTTAGAGATAAGAAGAAGACCTTCCGTAACTATATTACCTATCGCTTATTAATAGTATATAAGGAGTATAATCGACTACTACGGCTACGACCTTCTACTATCTATTATATTGTAAGTATAGATATAGTCTATATTACTAACCCTAGCCTACTCTAAGAGCGCTACTTTACGCTCTTTATCTATACTAAGTTAGCTTATCGCTATAAATACCCTAGTACCCTAAAGATAGGTATAGTACTAGCTATTAAGCATTATCGTATACATGTTTATACTTAGACTAGCTACGCTATTCCTATATATCGCCTCGATAGAGGGGGTAAATACGGAGGTAATAGTCTACTAGAGTAGGCTCGTAATAATAGTATTATAATATAGATTACCGCTCTATATTTATCTATACAAAATAGTCTTACTAAGGTTAGTAACTATATTGTCTATATAATAGCTCGAAAGATAATACTATAGGCAAACCTTCTAAAGGCTCTATAGCTATATATAGTTAGTATAGCTACTTATATTCTAAATATTACGCCTACCTAGGTTAATAGTAGAGATAGTCTATATATAGTTATTACTAAGGAGCTTAACTAGTCTCGAAAGTACCCTCGCTTATAGTACCTACGTACCTATAGCTATATAACTATCTTATATAACTATAGTATTACTCGTAGTAAGAAGTTTAATGCCTATAGTAAGGTTAGTAAGTTTATTAGGTATACTAAGGACTCTATAGACTCTAGTAAGTACATAATCTACCTACCTAATAAGTATAAGGTAATCGCTTTAAAGGATGTCTAGTTTCTTAAGTTAGAATCGGACTCAAAATCGGACTTAAAATCGGAGTTAAAATCTAAGTTAAAATCGGACTTAATATCTAAGCTACTACTACTAGAAGGCATATAGCTATATACTAATCCTAACGACCCTTCCGAGAGCGAGTTTATAACTATTGAATTAGTTATACCTATACTATTTAATATAATAATAAGCGATACTCTAATAGTACCTATACCTAGTATTGTTTAATAGCTCTAACCTTAGTAAGAGGGACCTATAGAAGAACTTGAAATACTACTAGTAGACGATATTATTAATCTACTACTAATCGAAGATAATATACTAGGAGTCTAGCCGTTAAGTAATAAAGAAGGCTTCTAGTCTACTAAAGAAGAGCTAGCTCCTACCTTTAACCTAAATACTAAGAAGGGTAAGCCTAGCTAGTTACTAGAATTTAAGCGACCTAATAGTATTAGTACTCGTAGTACTCGATTAACCTATAGTAAGAAGTCCGCTCGAGACCTACTATATAGATACCTTACAAGTACTAAGAATAGTTAGTATACCTATAACCTATCTAATATGCCTATCGCCTATATAAAGGGCTTTATAGCTACCTACTACATTACTAAATAGAACAATAATCCTATTCCTATTCTAAAGAGCTATAAGGAAGCTAAGGAGTTACTATATTAGCTATAATAGTAAGAAGCCTATAAGGCTAAATATAAGTTATTAATAGACAATACTACCTAGATCTATGTTCTAAAGCTAGAAGTGCCTAAAGGTCGTAAGGTTGTCTATAGTAGATAGGTCTTTACTATTAAGCGTAATACTAATAGTAAGGTTAGTCGCTTTAAGGTACGCTAGGTTGTTAAGGGATTTACTTAGGTAGAGGGACAAGACTATAACGAGACCTATACTATAGTCGCTAAGCTATCTATATTACGAGCTCTATTTGCTCTTATTGCTTACTATAACCTAGAGGCTTAGTAGTTTAATATTCTAAGTTCTAACTACTTTCTTGAATACTACTATTAGTAATAAGTACAAGATCTATATTAAGTAGCTATATAGCTTTGAGAACCGTAGTAGTAAGGGCATAGTCTATCTACTACTAAAAGTACTATATAGACTAAAGTAGTTATCTATACTATAGTACGAAGAGCTCTATAAGTACTTAAAGAGCCTAGATTTCATCCCTATAATAAGCGACGTATATGTATTTAAGTACACGGTTAGTAGCTTAATTATCGTTATCTATATAGATAATATAATTATTATTATATACTCTATAGCTACTTTATAGATAGTCGCTTAGTTACTAAAGGATCGCTTCTATATACGAGAGCTTAGTAACCTTTACTATTATCTCGGTATATGTATTATTCGCAATCGTAAGGACCGTACTATCTATATAGTATAGGATGCCTACCTAGGTCGACTTACTAAGAAGTATAGAATAAAGGGCCGCGTAGTACCTACGACTCTAATAGCTCTACGCTATATTAAGACTACTATTTAGCGGGCCCCTAATAACTATATAGCTAGCGCTACCTTTAAGACGAAGTATTAAGAAGGTATTAGTAAAGTTTTGTAGCCTACAATAATTACTCGACCTAATGCCTACTATACTACCGGCCTACTATCTCGATTTGTTACTAACCCGACTAAGGAGTACTACTACGCCTTACTATAGTTAATTGAATACCTTGTTAGTACTCTTAACTATAGTATACGCTTCTAGGGGATATAGAGCGATAAGCTTAATCTTACTAGCTACTACGATGCCTTATAGGCTAATAATCCGATTACCCGCCGCTCTACTAGAGGCTTCTATTTTATACTAGCTAGTAGACTACTTCTATATAAGTTAGGTCGCTAGACCTTAGTTACTTTGTTATCTATAGAGGTAGAGTATATTTAGCTTACTACTACTACTAAGGAAGCTATACCCCTTATACGTATATTAGAAGAAATAGGGTATAAGGGTACTATTAAGCCTATTACCTTATACGAGGATAATTAGTTAGCGATTGCTATTACTAAGTCTATAACTAATAGCTATACTAAGTATATAGATACTAGGGTATACTATATCTAAGAGAAGATTACTAATAGTACGGTTATCGTTACCTAGATTAGTACTCATAATTAGATTACTAATAGGTTTACTAAGCTACTTAACAAGCTTAAGCATAGTTGCTTTATTAAATAGTTAAACCTTATAGACTATAAGAGCGCTATTCAAAACGCCGCTTAGTCTACTACTAAGTATTAGTCTAGTTAGAAAGAGGATATATATTGTTTAGTTTAACTACTAGTCTATTTAATGCCCCTTTGTTTGCTTTGTTCGTTTGTTTAGCTATATATACGTAATAAGGGGGTAACTTGAAGTATAGTATATATGCCTATTACGTACCTAATGCCTAAGGCTATAACTACTATACTTATATATTTAGACTTCCTCGTAGATAGTCCTTCTCGAATGCACTAGTTATATTAAGTCCTAAGGGCTTTAATATATATCCTACGTTCTACGTATCTCTCCTCGAAGACTATCTCGAGCTAGAAGTAACCTAGAGGGACTAGAAGGATCCTTCCGAGGTATAGACGACCGACCTAGATATATATAAGGTCTAGAGGATCGTCTAGAGGAAAAGGGGACCCGAGGGGAAGTAGGAATACCTTGTATCCTAGAAGGGATATAGGGAGGAGGAGAATACCTAGGAACCGGTAGAGTACCTAAGTAAGGTAGCTTTTAAGGTATTTGCTAGATAGACGGAGGACTAGAAGAGGCCCTAAAGGAACGTAAGTATAAGGTAGTATCTATCCCTTATATAAATAGGATATACTCCGCTATAGTATAGTAACGTAGTATAGACACGAGCCCTTCTAGTACTAAATGTACTCCCCTCTCCTACTATAGGCCTAGCGCCCTTAATATTTAGTAATATATACCTAGGCAAGGCGTAGTAGACACGAGACGGGCCTAAATAGGATAAAGGGAGGTTATATAGATAAATTAGAGGGAACTTAGACTCGGTCGAATTCATTTAGGTATATCTAGCTAACTCCTTACTTAAGGGGGCGCGAATAGCCTAAAATAGGCTAACTTAGGGTAACTAAAACTCCTAACTTAAGGCTCGACTCGTACTAAGTAAGTATATAGGTCTTCTTAATCTAAAAGAGGCCTACTAGGTACTAAAGCGCTTACGAGGAGTTACAAACTCCCTAGATAGGTTATTAGTACTCGGCTCCTCCTTTACTAGCTATACAAGGGACGTATAGGCCTCGCTAGTAGATATACGACCTAGGCCGCGCTAAAACGCTAGGACTTAGCCTATATATAACTAAAGGTAGGTACTTAGGCCTTTCGCTACTACTTACTAGTCTCTCTCGAGTCCTTTCGCCTTCTTTTAGGACGAAACGTAGCTATTTCTAATATACTTCCGCTTCTTACTAGGGATCTAGTTAAATAGGTTTAGCTAGGGCTAAGTTAATTCGAGGAGAACTATATATACCCTAGTAGCTAAATTATACTCTATCTCCTTCCTTATCGTAGTATTGCGATCCTTCTAAGGACCTAAAAGAGGTTAGTAAGGGCAAACTAGGGCAAAGAGGATCGAAACGAACTAGACATATTAAACTCTACCTTACCTATATAAGTATAGAGGTTACTAGTACCTTCGAAACGGGGATACTTCCTAAAGGACCTTAGTTAGCGTAACTCGACTCCCTATAGGGCAATACGTACTTCTTAACCTTCTTATAGACCGATATATAAGCTTAGTAAGCCTCGTAGGCCTTATCTCCGTTAATTAGGGCATCTAGGGCCTCCTAGCGCAATTTGTTAGCTACCTTAATAGTAGGCTTATATTCTATAGGAATCTAGACGCAAGTTAGCCCTATTCGATCTATCTCGAGCTAAAACGACTTACTTAGAAGTAGCCTAAGCTACGAGAGGTATACTTTAGATAGTCGAAGTACTTAGTCTTATTTATAAGGTCCTCCTTATAGTTAGATAGGTCGATTTAGGGGCATATAGCCTCGAGAAGGGCAATACGGCTTCTACCGGTATAACCCTATATAATATTAGCGCAATTAAGGTACGGATTACTATTGAACTTTATATAGGTTACTATTAGGCCGAAATAGGCTAAGAAGACTCAAAGTACTACAAAAAACGGCTAGTAAGGACTTAAAAAGGGCGCTACTAGTAGAAGAAGGGAGCTACTATACTAAATTAGCCTAAATCGCCTTAAGAAGGATTAACTACAATTAGCTACTACTAGCGCTAAGCGTAGGAGCGATAGTAGTAGTAGTAGTAGTAGTAGAGATTATACCTAGTAGATATATATTATAAAAGGGAATAAGTAAAGGGACTTAGATAGCTTAAATACCCGCGGCGGCTATAGCGATAGCGTTATTACTACCTAAGTAAGCTTTTTGAACAATAGTTAGTACCCTTTATATATAATAATAGACTATAAGTAAAGTTTTTTATTCCTAGCCTCTAGGACGTAGGCCTATAGAGGGGGGAGGGGAGGGGCAATATTACGATTATAAGCCTAGTCGGGTCTAGTTAGCCTATCTAGACCCGAAATGGGCTAAGAAGGGCTAGGGTAGCCCGTCTTGGCCTATAGGGATATATCTTTCCCCTAGATACCTCTCTTTCCTTTCTTCTTTAGTAATTCGAGTAGTTCTAATCGAGTACTATACACTACGTATTATATACCTCTTTTATAGTCTATACTATCCGCTTTTACTATTAATAGCTATCTACCTTATATAATTAGTCGATAAGGCTTCATAACTCGAGAGATCTTTATCGCTTAGTTAACTAAATAGGTAATACCTTGCCTCGAAGGCTATCTACCGATAATCTTTATAATAGATAATACTAGTATCTACTATAGCTCGGAGGTAAGGGAGGCGATATTGTTAGCTAGTTACTAACTCGAATACTTGCCTCTATACTTACCGGATTTGAATCCTATTAAATAGACCTTTAACTACTTAAAGTACTATATTAAGAGGCATATTCGAGATATAGAATACTTCTTAAACTTCGGCGACTTCTTATATTACTACCTATAGCGATATTAAGGCCCGAGGGTATAGAAACTCTTCGAATATACTAGATATAACGTCTACTACCTAGATTTCGCGTTTTCTAAAGAGGGCTTCGTTAGTACCGCTAGATACGTACAAGATCTAATAGGTCTCGATCTAGAAGAGTCTACTTAGTATAACTAGTATATATATACGCTACCGGCGTCGATTAGTAAGTAGATTAAGGATATAGATAGCGAAGAAGAATCTAAAGAAGAATAGGACTAATAACGTAACGTTTGTAGTAAAGTACGCTAGTACGACTAGTATACTCGAGCCCGAGAAGTACTATAAATATTCGAATTCTAAGCTTTTATATAAAAAGGAAATCTTAATATATAACGCTATACTATACTAGATATTTAATATATAAGATATATTTAGTCTAATTAGTCTACGCCTATAATAATTATAAAAACTAATAGTATTAACGTTATATAGTACTATAAGAAGTAAAGCCTAGATTCGTACTTTATATAGTATCCTTAGCTCTAGCTAGCTCTACCGCTATAATCTTATTAGCTTTTAGTATTAGGAACTTCTTAACTACTTCCTTTATTCTATACCTCGTACTAGCCCTTATTTTAAACCCTTCCTACTATTGTTTCTTACTTATATTAGTAATAGTAACAAGGTCGAAGTCCTCGTCGATATAGGTCTTCTATATAGCTCGCATTTCTACTAAGTCGTTAAATGGCGGTATCTCGAGTACCTACTAGAAGAATCCGATTCGTAGCTCCTTATCCTCTCTTAATCCTTCTAGTAGTACTATTAGTAACGATATATCCTTTATAAGACCTAGTCTTAGTAAAGTATAAGCTAGTATCTTCGAAGGAGTCGTAGGCGTAAATCTAGGTCCTATAGCTACTTAGAAATTAGCCGCTACCTTGTCTCTAAAGATAATATTAATAGAAGCCTAGATCTTGTAGGCTTTAGCTAGACCCTCGCTATAACTACTAGTAATGCCCTTCTTCTTTAACTAATTAGCGACCTTCTTAGTAACGTCTCTCTCGAAGTATAGCTTAATTATTATTATAAGAACCTCTATATATATTAGATCGCTAAATTTCTAGTAGCCTTAAGCGATTAATCTTACTAGTAATTTAATTACTTTATATCGAGCTAAGGAGGGCCGATAGGTATAAATGGATTATAAACTATAATAGAAGCTACAAGGAATAGTAGGGGCCAAAGTAGGAACAGTAAGTGTATTGTTATTATCTATAGGTTGGAGCCCAACCTGAAAGGGGCTAGCTTGGATTAGTTACATAATTATTATTATGTGATCTAGTCTACTTAGTATCCCCTACTAGGTAACTAACTAGACTATATATTCCAATACTCCTACTTAGATTAGTTAGTCTACAAATCCTAATTCCAACTAATATAATCTAACAAGAACTTTAATTAGCTAATTAGATGTAATGGCTTCTAGATTAGTATAGCGTATCCAATCTACTAGGTTCAATTCCTAGATCTAGTGTTTGCTTACTTAGTAGAGTTTGAACTCCTCTAAGTAGGCACTTTTGTCCCTTTATACTAACTATAATTATCTAATGAATTCCTAGAACTATAGCCCTATCTTTAGCTTAGTTAGGCTATTAGCTACTATCTCTTTT
>LFZO01000957.1:0-14972 GCA_001578225.1 Pseudocercospora musae
AAGGTAGCTATAGAGGAGCTTAATACTAATCGTTTCCTACTTCTAGGTCTCGTACGCTACCTCGATATATTAGTACATAGTATATAGGAATTACTAGAATAGCTTCTCCTTATACTTATAACACTTCGAGGCCTAATCTTTAGGTAGCGTATCGATCGTAGTGAGGGCGGTAGACACCGCTTTAGCATCGTTTAGTATCTTCGCAATAAGTCCCTAGAGGTCTACTAGAGGTAGCTTTAGCTCTTCTTAGTCGGGCGAACCTACGGGTAGACCTAAGGTACCGTAATAGCGCGTTAGGAACTCCTCCTAGAATATAGACATTTCTTTGTAGTAGTTCATAATATCTAAGAGACTTAACTAGCCTTTCGGAGCTATCTTGTCTACCTAGCCTAAGATTATAGGCTTGTCTTCGTTGCCCTTTCTTATTACCTATTCGTCGAGTTCGCTATAGATCGTAGAAGGGAGTACGGCGAACCCTACTATAAAGGTTCTAATATAGGTACTAACCGCATTGTACTTCTCGGTATCTTCTTCCGACTAACCGTCCTTAGCGGTCGTAGAAAGGCCTACGTCTTCGTCGATTATACCGTAGTCGTCGAGGTACTAAGCTATTATTACTACGAATATAATAAGTTCTAATACGTCGACGCCCTTCTACTAGTTATCGGGGAACTTCCGGAGTATAGCTACGATTTCTAGAGACGCGTCGTTATCGACAATACTTAGGCTTAGTAGAGCGAACGTTTAAGGCTAAGTAGGAGGGTACGTAGGTAACGGAGGGTCGTTACTTCTACTACTAATACGGCGTACTCCTACCTAAATGAAGTAGTTATTGTTAGACATCGTAGGTTGCTTAAAAGGACTAAAGTCTACTCTCGTATAGGCGTCCTCGACCGCTATAAATGTCTAAGCCGGCGCTACTATAGCTAGTTCCCTACCAAGATGCCTAAGAAGCTATTTAGCTTATCTATTATCCTTAAAGTAACGAATGTCCTACTAGGGAACATCTAGATTGCCTACTTTATATAGGTCGGCGACTAGTATCTATTAGCGTAAGACCGCTACCTTTATTAAGAAGGGTACGGCTAAGTATATAAGATTAGACATAGCGTATAGAAGTCGGAGGTCGGCGCGTATAGCGTTTACTATAGCCGGGATAGGAGTATCGAGATACTAGTCGGCCTAAGGTATTAGGGAGTTAGTATTATAGTCTACGTCCTTGCTTGTCTATCGTACAAAGAAGTTCTCGATAGGCATAGTACCGTAGTATTATACGAACGCGACATAGTCCTCGGTAACTAGCTAACGTAAGGTACGAATACGATCGTAGAGGATTTATAGGAGGTTATACTCTAAGTCGATATCGTTTAGCTAATTTAGGTACGTTACTACGGCTACCTTAGAGTATAATGCGACAATGACGTATCCTACGTCTATTACTAACTCTATTAGTACTAATACTCGTCTTATTAAATCTAGTATATCTCGGGGCGAGAGGTATTTCCTAGTAATCCTTATATTATCGTCGAGTAGCTTAGTATAGGTTCTATATAGGCTCTCAAAACCTACCCGTCCGACATAGCGGTAGATAGGATTTACAAAGAGGTCTAGCGGTCCCTTACCTAGGTAATGGAATTGGGGTATAGTAGAAGGCTTAGTTCCTTTGTCGTCGGTAGATCTACGGTCGCGGCGTAGTCGGCTTTCGCGTATTTTAGCCTTTTTCTAAGCTCGCTCTAGGCGCTTAGCGACTTCGCCGTCGGAGATGTCGGAGACTATCTTACTAGACTTGGCTACCGCTTCCCTAATAGCTTTCTTAGAAACCTTTTTAGGAGCTTTCTTTAGCGCTAGATTGTCGTCGCCGGTAGACGTACGTTTAGTCGCCTTACGAGTATCTAGCGTAGTAACTCTCGGTACGGTAGTCTTCGGTATAGTAGCTTTAGATATAGCGGCTTTTAGTATAGTAGCTTTTAGTACGGCGGCTTTTAGTATAGTAGCTTTTAGTGCGGTAGCTTTCGGTACGGTAGCTTTTAGTACCCCTTTCTTATTATCCTTAGCCTTCTTCTTCTTTATGTCGTTAACGTACCCCGCCGTCTCAATATCTACTCGCTTCTATATTTCTTTACGCTTATCTTTGTATAGCTTCTAGACCGGCGTATCTAGAACCTCGTAGCCCTCGCTAGTCGTTAATTAAGCGCGGAGTTTATAGTACTATAGAGTAATGTCGTAGAAAACCAACCCCTTAGCTACTAGGGCAAGCGTAAGTATTATATCTATTAGCAATTGTCGAGGAGCGGGCGGGAATTGCCCTAGCTAGCAAACGTAGTTAGAGATTATACGCCTTATGTCTTCCTTAATAACGCTATAGTTAGATATCTATATAATATCGTAGCTCAATTCCTAGGCTATTTAGATATAGGTAGCTCTCTATCGCTTAAGTAGGTATTAAGGGATAGCTATAGTATCGGAAGCGGGAATGTCGCGTCTAGCGAGTTGTACTATAGATACAAGGTCCTATACAATCTACCCGGATAGGTCTAGAGCCGCTATTAGAACTTGAATACTATCCTAGAAGAGCTCGAGAAGGCTAAGGTTTAGGTCGGTAGGATAAGTAAGGCACACGCGGCCCTTAGTTAACTAGTATCTTAGGGCGACGTAGGCGGTTACTACTTTCCCTATATCCTCTTCGTATAGCCCTACTAATAGTCTAGAGTAGGCGGGATCTCTAGCGTATTTAGGCGCTCGATATTAAGGCATATTAAGGGAGGAAGGTAGCGCAAATCTATATAGGATAGATTTGTTAGAGCTAAAAGGGCTAGTATTAACCTCGTTAACGAGCTTTTGTCCCGCTATGTCCTATTCTAATAAGCGGGCATCTACGCCGTAATTCGCGTTTATAGGAGCTATGTCTCCCTTCTTTATCCATTTTAGTAGGTACAATTCTCCTATACTCTTAAGTACTACTTTCGGCTACTTACCCGGAGGAACGAAAGATCTATTAGTATACTTTACTAAACTATACTTATTCTATAGATCGACAAGGGCCTTAGAGTATTTACCTAGGTCGAAATATCGTAGCGCTAGTCTAATTAGATTCTAACGGAGCTAGCTAGGAATAATGTATATAAGATTATCGGCGCGTATAGCGGCGCGCGTACCTATCGTCTTTTCTTCTATATCCTTTAACGGCTTCTAGTTAGGATTATAGTCGAAATCATTATTATCTACAAAGTCGGCATAGTCGGGTTACCTATACTACTTATAGGTATCGGGTTCGCTCTTCTTATTACTCTTAATTATAAACTTAGCGTACTTCTAAGCGCGCTCGGCTTTGTCCTTCTATTAGGCTATAGCTCGGAGTTTGCGCTTATTTCCCTTAATTAGAATTCTCTAAGGGATAGGCTTAGTCTCTTCTACCTTAGCTTATCGCTCTTCTCTAGCCTTCTTGTAGTAGACCTAGTTATACGCGGCCTCGGCTTTATAGGCGATTAGCTTTTACTTAGCGACCTTAAGGAGCTCGCGCCCGTATCGGTCGTGTTCTTAGAAGAATAGGATAGTAGTAGCGTTATATCCCTTCGTATAAATATAGTATAGACGGGTCTAGAGGCTACCTATTAAGTCGTAGGCCTAAGGTATTAGGGTATACTCTCTACGCTATATACTAAAAGCTATAAGGCGTTCGTCGTACTTGACGTCCTTAGGCGTATAGGGAACTAACGACGCGTTAGGAAGTCGGGCCTTTACAATGTCTCTAAGGATCTCCTACTTCTAGGAGATAAGGTTATTAAGCGACTTTTAGGCGCTCTATACTAGATCTACTATAGCGTTACTCTTAAGAGAGGGATAGCTATAATTAATATACTTAAATATATCCGAGAAGGTCGGCTTTATGTCTAGGTACACGATACGGATTAAGGCGTCCTTAGCTAGGGGAGGAATTCTAATAACTTCCTTATCGGTAGGCTCCTTATCGTCTATCGGAACATTTTTATTATCGCGCTCGTCTTCCTTATTATCTTTGTTCCTATCCGCGCCGTCGATAATCTCTTTATCGATAGACTTAGTATTTAGGGCTATAGTAAGTTCTTCCTCCGTAGAGGCGGTAGACTCCGCGTTTAGTACTACGGTAAGCTTTTTCTCCGTAGACGCGGTATTCGGGGCTTCGATAGATCCCTTCTTAGTAGACTTAGCTTTAGTACGCTCTTTTTTAGTAGACTTAGGGTCTAAGGCTATAGCTAATAGCGGTAGCTAAGTTACCGGCTAGGGCTCCGTATCTATTACTATAACTAGAGACGCGGCGGCGATTCGCGTAGCCTCGGTATTAGTACGCGTAGCGGTATAGGCGCGCGCGTCGGCGGTAAGCTTAGATAGTATATCGTCGTCTATCTTAGAGATAACGTAGGCTAAGATAGTACTAAGTAACTTCTAGTACTAATAGTTATAGTTAGTAGTATATTATAGAGCGATAGTTAGCGTAGGCGTAGTAATAGTTAGTAATTGTTAATATTGTTATTATAAGTATCGTAAATAGAGTTAAAAGTAAGCTTTTAACTTATACATAGTCCGAGCTTCTATAGGTAACCGGTTTAGGCGCAAACTCTATTTCGTATTAGTAAAGTAATACGAAATGCGCGGTAGGATCTACCGCGTAGGGTAACCTTAGAAGTAATAGCGGGCTATAGATTAGATCGCGCGTAGCGATAGAGGAGGAAATAACCGTAAGTCTATTAGCGGTAACTCTATCTATTAAGGGTTTTCTATTCCTAGCTAGGTATCCCCTACTAGAGGGAAAACCTAAGGGTAGTTATCTAGGTAGCGATTCTAAGTAATAAGAGGGAACTATAGGGTAGTAAAAAGGTAGGATAGCGAGGTACCTAGGAGGATCTTTCGATATATGCCTACTTGAGTATTTAGTAGAGCGGGAGTATCTCGCTATCGTTATATGTCTTCCTTGCTTAAGCGTAATACTGTAGGGACTAAGGCTCTCGTTCTTAGTTAGCGTACCTCCTCCGCTAAGACAAGTACGGGGATCTATAATAGATCTAGGGTTAGAGACCGATTCTAGGGCGGATCCTACTAGATCTACTATAGATACGCGGAAAGGCGAACGGACTTCGGCTACCTAAATAGATTACTCCTATTTAGTCTTCGTCTACTCTTAAATGTATCTCTATTAGACTACTCCGTCCTAGCTTCCCTATTAATAGTACGCTTATACGTAGGGGCTCCGGTAGTAGACGTAGGGTCGTCCGCCTTCGAATTACTTACTTCCGCGTAATTTAGACGATAATTGCTTCGTAGGGGCTAGCGTCTCGTCGGCTCCGGTTAGGGATACTCGTCGCGCGTAGAGGTATCGTCTTCCTCGTCGATAATTAGAGGCAAGGTAAGCTATAGTATATAGTATTAGATAGATAGCCTTATTTAGTAGATCTACCTATCTATAAACTAGGAATTCTCGAATTGCTCTATTAGATAGCTATTACTATTACGGAGCTCGTCTTCTTGTATCTATTTATTTATAATTAGTTATTCGTTACGCTATTTTACTAGGTATTTAATTTTGCCTTACGAGAGCCGCTTACTTAGGATACGCTCTAGTATTATAGATAGCTACTTAGTCTATAGGTCTATCGGCGTAGGGACCCGGGGGTATATATATACGAAGGGATCCTTTATAGGGTTAGGTATAGGTTCTAGCTACGCTACCGATACGACTAGATAAAATTTAATAGAGCTCGGGAGGTCTAATTCGTATACTAATTTCCCTACTCTCCTCTTAATCTTAAAGGGCCCTATAGCCTAGTAACTATACTTGCGATAGCTCTAACTATAGACGCGATATCCGTAATATAGTCTAAGTATAATGTAGTCTCTAGGCTCGAACAAGACTCGCTAGTACTTAGAATTATAGCGATACTTTATGTCTACTATAGCGAATACTAAAGACTCCTCCGCTACGTCGCGAAACTATTAGCGTAATGTTTCGAACTACTATAGCTAAAGTTCTCTAAGACCGATAAAGGCGTCGGTATTAAGATCGAATCTAAATAGTATTTAGTCTAGTAAAATTCCGGTACTTATATTCTTAATACTACCGAGGTAGGATATTAAGGATAGGAGGACGTCCGTCTATTAAGCGTTAGGATTTAAAGTAATAAAGTACCGAATAGCGATTTCTACGGTTTGGTTCGTATACTTAGACTACCTATCGGTCTACGGGTAGTACGTAGTAGACGTAAGGATTAAGGCTCCGAGAAGCTTTATAACTCTAGTAAAGAATTTCGAGAGCTATTTAGGGTCGCGATCGCAAATAAAGACTCTAGCTACGCGCTAAGATCTCTCTTAAATAGCCGTAAGATATTAGGCTACCTAAATTTCGGCTGTCTACTAGTATTTACTAGGAAGTAGTATAATACGCTTAGACTTCTTATAGGTAACCGTAAGGAGGATATTAAACCCCTCGTTAGTTAGAGGAAGACTAATAATCTAGTCTACCGTTTATATATCTATAGGGAGCCGGTACCTTAGATCTATCGGATTGAGCTACCTATAGGGCTTATGTCTAGCCGAACGATTATTATTATAGCTAGAATACTAGTCGATATACTACTCAAGGTAGCGACGGTAATAGCGGATATAAAAACTAGCGTTAACGCGATCGAGCGTACGATAAAAGCCTACATAGTACCTAAGATCGTATACTATCTCGAATATCTTACCTATAAGACCTATAGGGATATAAAGACGAGAGTAAAGTAACGCTAGGTCGATATAATAAATGAGTCTATCTTCCCGGAAGAACCGAATACCTTCTAGTAACCTTAGGTCTATTAGCTAGTCTTCGGGCCTATCGAGGGTATACTAAAGTTTATAGGAAGGGATATCTTTAGAGGATCGTAGGGAATTAGGCTTCGGTAAATATCTTAGAACCTTCTCGCCTTAGTCGACTTAGGGTTTAACCTCCTCGTTATTAGGAGTAGTATTAAAATAGTCGACTCGGGGTCCTACTTTATTATTATTAGGAGTAGTATCGGGAGGCCTATCCGTCTACGCTACAAGGGCCGCTATGCGGCGTTTATCGCGTTTTTGTTAGCGTTAGCGTTTCCGCCTAGCCTAACGATTAGAGAGCTTCTTAGGTTAGGCTTCCTATTCTTCGATATACGCTTACTCGATAGACTTAAGAACTTAGAGTAATCTATACTACAGGCGATTATCTTAGTATACTTTACGTAGTCTATTCTTAAATTTATCGGATAGAGAGATTACCGTTTCTATATAGAGAGAGGATACGGCTCGGAGACTATCGAAGAAGATAGGAATCTCGTTATAGGCTAGGAACTCGCGTCTATCGCTCGCGCTAAAAAAACATTCGCTATAATTAGGCCTAAAGTAGTCGATTTCCGGCATCGGTACGCTAGGGACGACTATTATTAAATCCGGGTAACCTCTACCGATAGACCCGGCGTTCCTTACTACTACCGTACCGTCTTCGCTATAGGTAGACGTAAGATATAGTACCGTTACGTATATCGTAGGGATCTCGTCTAGCCTACTAGTATTAATATCGTTTCTCTTCGGAAATAGAGCTCCCTTAAGTCGCGAGAGAGCGTCTAGCGCGATATAGTTCCTTCCTAGCCTATAGATAATCTCTAAGTCGGGAAATTAGGAGATATAGATAGTAGCTTAGATTATATAACGGTTTAGGTTAGCGGTAGAAACGATTATCGCGATCTAGGTCTTCTTCGCGATAGCGGTAACGGCGCTATAGTTAGTAACTATAATAGTCTTAGACGCTACGTCTACTATATACGACGCTCTCTTAATTACCTATATAACGCCGAAAAGCTCGAGCTCTATAGGCTAATATCGCGACTCTATCCTAGATAGTATATAGCTTACGAATCCTATAACCTTAAGTCTATCGCGCGGGAATTGTTTAGACTACCTTAGCTAAGTTATACTATCGACGAAATCGGAGACTATATTATCCTTACAGGCGACGGGCTCGGGCTCTTTATATTCTAGTTCTAGTTCTCCCTCGACTTAGTAATATATAATACTAATACCGAATTCCTTCGAAGTATCGACGTTAATATAGAAGGTAGACGTAGGGTCGAAGTACTAGAGAAAACCTTAGCTAGGTTAAGTCTATAGCGCCTATATAGTTTCCTATACAAGAATTATATTAGAGGTCTAGTAGAGCGTAGCTTTACGTATTTGTATACGTCGTTTTCCGCCCTTAATCTATATAGCGTTATTCTCCTTAACTACGATTACCTTAGCCTCTTAAAGAGGAAGAGTAATCTTACTAAAGTACGGAATAGTAGATCTAAGGTATCCGACTAAGCCGAGGTACTATTTAAGCTATTCGGCGTTCTCGGGCCTCTAGAGCTCTCTTAATACGGCTAATCGGTCTACTTAAGTCGCGAAACCTTTACTATCGACGACTCTACCTAGGATATTAATAGAGACAAACCCTATAAAGGCCTTACTAGGCTCGAGGCTAAACCGTATATAGTCTAACTTCTTAAATACTCGTAGGAGAAGATTATAGTAGGACTCTAGGTCTATCGAGCCGAGTACGATATTATCGATATAGCTACTTATACTATCTCTAAACTTACGGAGTATACGGTCGAGGATTCTTTATACGTATTAAACGCTATTATAATACCCTATAGTAGCGACTTTGAGGTACTCCTATCTACGAGTAGTATTAACTATAAACTTCTATCGGTCCTTAACCGCGACCGCGAATTAGTAGAATATAGACCTTGCGTCTATTACGGTAATATACTTATAGCCTCTTAGCCTAGCGATAATATTATCTTATAATAGTAGAGGATAGGTATCCTTCTATAAGATACTATTTAATCCTCTAATATCGATTACGATACGAGGCTTGCGGTAGGCTTCCCTATTCTAGTAGAATAAGGTTCTCTAAACTATAAATACTAGCTAAGATAGTAGCGAGGGCTTCCTACTATAGGCTATCTTATCTTAGTTATATAGCTTATCGAACTACTTATTAACTTTAGTATTATCGGTATCCGATATTCGATAAACCTTACTACTAAACTTTTTATTCTCCTAACCGGACTTAAGCGGAAGCTTAAGCTAGTCCTTCTTAGGGAGGTCGATAGTTATACCTCTATCCCTCTAGAGATCGGGGACCTAGTCTATAATAGACTTGAATTTGAGGGCTATAGACGAGTCGGGGTTATCTACGTAAATTGTTACTTCTATAGAGGTTTTAATACTAGGAGCGCTAGTATCGATAGTAATCTTAGAGCTTTTAGGCTATAGCTCTAGGTCTATTAGGTCTTCTATAGAATCGTTACTAGTCGGAGGAGCTTCGGCGGCCTCTATCTAGATCTATCTAAGTATTAGAGTATCCGCTAATAGATAGGATACGCGTTTCAATTCTCTAAATATCGCTTCCTCCTTCTATAGATATATAGTTAGAGGAATCTTACTTAGCTTAGCTTCTATAGACATAGGGTTTACGTTAAACTTATCGATCTAATATACCTTATCGATCTAGAGCTACTATATCTCTCCTAACCGTTAGTTACGGGGAATAGTAAGCTATTAACTATTACTAAGATTACGTACTTATACCGCTAGTATCTCCGCGTTAGCGATATGCCTATATATCGTAGCCTTATTCGATATAAGAGCTATAGTATCTAGAATAAACTAAAAGTCTATATCTATTCTACGTAGGCGTTCGCGATTCTTTACTTCTACTAGTACTATTATCGCGGAACGAGGTAGTACCCTAACGGTACTAACTACCTTAACGATACTATATAGGATACGATCTATCTTTAGGGATAACGCGATCGGTATTAGGGTATAGTTATTTTCGGTTATTGTAATATAGCCTACTCTAGCGTATATATAGAACCTAGTAGATATTATAATATCTATACCTAGGAGTATATTATATAGGAGATTCGGTATTACTCGTACCGGCTATTTAAGATAGGCTAGAGCGGGCTCGTAGGATTCGTATATAAAGATAGGGAAGTATATCGGTAAATTAATCTATTTCTCGTACTAAGTATTACTAGCTAAACTACGGAAGTTAAGTAGTTCTAGTAAGTATTAAATATCGTCTTATCCTAGTTACTAGAGTAGCTACCCTTAGTCTATTATTAATACTTTGTTACCTATATTAAGACAAATATATTTAAATTCTCCGTCCGGAGTAAGGGCGTAGTTAGCTTCGATAATATTAAAATATCTAAAGGCGTAAGCTAGATCGCCTAGCGGGAGACGAGCTATACTCTATATAATAGGTAACCTTAAGTCTACTATATACGCGGGAGGAGCACGTAGCTCCTCTCGAATACTATAGACCTAGAGTTCTAGGCTATCGATATTATAGTCTCTCTTCTTTCCTAGCGGCGCTAAGTTACTAGCGCGATTACTCGCTAGGTACCCTACCTTAAGAGGTACTATATCGGTATCGCTTAGAGTTAATAGTTCTATTAATCCTACTATTCTCTCTAATAGTATAACTAGCTACTACTAGAGAGGAGTAGAAGATTTTAGTATAACGGGCCGAGCTAGATAGATCTACGGTTTCGTCGTAACTAGTATATTCGATAGTATCTTAGAAAATATAGTCGCTATCTCTTATACTAGATAGACGTACGGTACCGTAGTAACTAATACGGTAGGATTATTTAAGGATACTTTCGGAGGTATATATAATATATTAGTTAGAGATATCGAATCGCCCTTTAGAGATTCCGGGATAGTAGTAGATAGGCTTAGAGTTTAAGGCTACTCGTCCGGCGGTAAGTATCTCGGCGACTTTAAGCGATCGAAGGTATCCGATACTATCGAGTATTCTAGTATTTTAGGTAGATACAAGGTTAAGCTAGAAGTAACTAGATTTACTTCTAGCTCTAGGCGTTTCCCTCTACTAGCTCGAGTAGAGAATTTATATACTTGCCTTTATTATCCTTAGGATAGGCCTAGTCGAGATAGTCTTAAAAGAACTCGTTACTAGACTAAAAAATCTTACCGTATATATTATAGCGAGTTAGGCGTCTATTCTAACGGTTCTTTAGGCGAGGTTATTACGCGGATTAGGCGCCGACCTCGGGTCTACGACCCTACTACTAGATATAATTAACCGGCTCGGAGAAAGGATTACTAGGAGGGAAAGCCTCCGCTATATTCCCTATTTTATTATTTATCTCTTTCTACTACTCTTAATTATTATCCTAAGTATCGTACTATCCGTCCGCGCCTCTATCGTTATCTAAGGCGTCCTCCTTATAACCTAAGTCTATCGCGGACTCGTAGAAAAAACTAGGCTTATTTATTCTTCCGTAATTTATAGGGATAGTATTTCCTACGCTTCCTACGTTCCTTATCGAAGGTCTCTAAGGATTCGGATACTACGGGAGACTACGTATATCTACTATTCTCTCGTTTACGCTTCCGGCGCGCTAGTTACTATAGACCTAGGGTTAACCCCTATAAGTCTAGGCCCTAGGTTACGATCGCTACTATTAGTTAGGGCGCTATCGAAAGTTATTAAAGGGGTTATTACTATAGTAGAAAGGCGCGCGTCTAGCGTTATTATTAGGTCTAGGGGAAAACCCTAGCTCTAGTAACCTACCTCCCGCTAGTCTATCGCGCCTATTAAAGTTAGACTTACCGTTATAGAAGTCGGTAGTTCTACTACCTAGAGGATATAGCTCGATCTAAGTAATATAATAAGCCTATATCGTATCGATTAGGATCTAGTACGTCTAACTAGCGATTAGTATATCGAGGTTATTACGGAGTTCGGATACGACCTTTCGATATACTAGATTAATCTAACTAGTAAGCGATTCGGTACCTAATTATTATATAAGTCGTATAATATTAATAACGTAAGAGCTAACGGAGCGGCGCGTAGTAACTTCCTCGATATAATATCGTTCTATCTCTAACTTACGAGTAGCGATTAAGGGGTCTAATCGGAATTGTTCGGTTAGTACCGCTTTCTAATTTTCGATACCGGGACCTTCCTAAAGGATAGAGCGGTAAGTATTAGTAAGGGTATATATATACTATTATAAAGTAGATCCTTAGAGGCAACGGTAGAGTAATAGACGTAGGGTTAGAGCTAAGTATTCTCCGGCTTGAATAGCTATATCGAGTCGAGTAATAAAAGCGAAAACATCGCGATAATAAGCGGTATTGCCTTTATATACTATAGGACCCGAATCCCTACTATCTCTACTATCTACGAGGTCCTTATTAAAGTATCTAATTAACTTAGGCTTAAACTTCTAAGGACTAGAGTCCGCGGAGTACTCTAACGGAGGATTATCTCGTAGAAAACTATCTCGTAGAGGACTATAGCTATGATCGGTAGGAAACCCTAGGTCTACCTACCCGTTTCCCCGAGGGTTTATATATCTTAGGTTCGGGGCTAAGTTCTCGTTACCCGCTAGATATAGTAGGTACTTAGACCTACCTACCCTACCCTATAGTATATAAGGATCGGGTTACTATCCGAACGCTATATTTCGACGTATAGGCTAACTATAATTATATAAACTATTTACTTATAGCCTATCCTAAGCTCCTCTTCTATATATCTATTACTAACCTATTACTCCCTACTATCTAGCCGTTATATACCGTCGGACTTACGGTATAACCCTAGGTTTAGTAACGTTCCTATTATCGTTATTTTAAACTATCTTGTCTTTTACGACTAAGGTAAGCTAGAGGATCGCCCTCTCTAGCTTATCGATTCTCGTATCTATAGCCGCCGTAGTATTACCGGCGTTAGTAGTAGTATTATTACCTATACCTTATAGTATAGACTAACCGGTAGACGTAGGGTTAGGCTATATATTCTAGCTCGTAACTATAGAGCGCGGGCCGTTAAGTAGTAGATAGTTAATTCGGGAGGTATCGATCTTATATAGGTTATTAGATATAGATAGGGCTAGTCTAGCGGTAGGTAGAGCTAGTCTAGCTATACCCTTACTTCTAGCCTTTATAGCTTCTTTCCTACTATCTTCGTATACCTCGCGAATCTTGTCTTCTATAGACTCTTACATTTCTCGTATACTAGCCTATATCGCTTCGCGTTCTCTAGCTATCTACTCGGTTAGCTACGCTTTTAGGTCGGTTAAGCTAGTCTTACGCCCCTTTAGGCTATTAGTAGCTAACGGGTACTATAACATCTTAGTAGCTTAATCTTCTTCTCCTAAGGAAAGGGAACTACTAGCGTAGCGGCTCGATAGGGAGATTACTATTAGTAGCTTTTTAGTACTTGGGTCTCGGATAGTAGGCTTGCGATAAGACCCGAAGTTATCGAAACCGTATAGTAGATTAATCGTAAACTTAGGTCTACTACTACTAGTTACGACTAGGGTATTCTCCGTTATAACTAAAGGGTCTCGAGCCTTCTAAGTAGGCTTAGGAGGAACTTAATACTTCCTTCGACTACGCTAATTACTATCCGTAGTTAACTCCTCTATAGTAGACTTATAGTATTGCTCTAGCTAGCGAGCGAAGTACTTACTTTAGGTCTAATTTTAGGTTAACTAGTCTACTCTCTATACGGTAAGACAGGCTAGGTTAGGTATAGAAACCTAGGTACTTATAACCTCCGAGCGAGTTAGAGGCTTTAGTATCTACTCTTCTTAGTCTTCGTTATCGGTAGACTTAGTACTTCTTAATACCGATCTCAATCTACGTAAGGGAGCTTTAGTAACTAGCTCGTCCTACTACTAGGTAATAGCGATAATACGGTACTTGAGGTCTCCTAGGAAAAGTTTCGTAAGGCACTTACGAAGATTCGAGAAGGCAAGGAGGTTATAAGCGTTAGATACTAGGTAATTACGTTCCTCTTAATCTTCGGGGAATTTGTAGTCTTCGAAAGCGGCTACGGTAAGCTCAATTTCTAGTAGTACTATATAGACTCTAGGGGCGTAACTATTAACTAATTTAAGGTCTTTCTATACGCGTAAAGGCCTTTGTTTTAGTAAGGGAAATAAGGGAGGTACTATGGGTCGCGTTCGTAACTACCCGTAAGTAACGCAACTACTCGCAAACCTAGGGGTCGCTTCCCTTAGCGAATAAGGGTATAAACAAAGGCGATGTAGGTACTATAGGTAGCGGGATATAGTAAGCTTACGGCGAGGCTAGTACTCGTAGATCTATAGTTTACTACTAAGTAGCTATTATACGCGTATATACGCCGATTTGTAGTAGTTTCGTATAGTACGGAAGATTAGGTAGGGTTAGTTAGGTATAGTTCCGCGATATAGGAGGGCTATGTATTAGCGGATTGGCGGGCGCTAAGCGTCTAGATAGTCCGTATATAGACGGTTAGTACTAAAGGCTAGTTATAGTAGTAGTACTACTATTTTGTTATAGTATTAATTATTAGAGAAAAGTGTTATGTATTATTAAAGTCTATCTCTAAAGTCTGTATCTACCAAGGTACTTCTATACCTACCCAAGGTACCTACCTAGTAGCATCCATAGTAGTATCTATAACACTCTTAGTATATCTAGAAGTAGAGTCTCTAGTTCTTTCTCCCTTATATCTAATAGGTCTACTTATACTTTTCTATAGAAGAAGTATTAGCCTAGGGCTCTTGCTTTCCCTTCTATTATAGTCTACATTTGCCCTTGTTAGTCCTTAATGTCTAGGAATTGTAGTAGCTTGTCCTTTTCCTATTTAGGTTTCCTTGCCTATTTAGCTATCCTCTATATCTCCTCTAGTTTCTTTGTAATTATCCCTATTATAGATCTCTATTCTTGTATCTTGTCTTTCTTAATCTAGATCTTCTTTTCCTAGTAGGCTTTATTATAGTTGTCCTATGCTTCCTAGTTATAGGTTTGTGTCTACTACCTCCTAGCTTTCCTTACTACTTTAACTTTCCTTATATACTTACTAGTCTAGTATAGTTGCTAGTATAGTAAATGTCTCTTTACTA
>LFZO01000958.1:0-14966 GCA_001578225.1 Pseudocercospora musae
ATCTAGTACGCTAGGGATCTCCTATAGCGCCGCGATTTTATACTCGAAGGAGGCGTAATACTATAACTATACGGATCCGTATAAGGATTATTAGCTAGCTCGCTACTATTAGTATCTATATACAACTAGATAGTCGATACTAATTTCTCCTATACCTAGTTACGTAACGATTCTATATAGAGGGTACGAATTAAGGCTAGCTAGCGGGTAGGAACCCTACTAGATAGCTCCTTCGAGGGCGCGTTCTATGTCGACGCTAGCGACTACGGTCTAGCGGCCCTTAACCCGAACGCTCTAATAACGGTAGTAGAATTGGAACGAAAACACTCCTTAGGGGTTACGATCTATAGCGAGCCTAATCGAGCTAACGAGATCGCTTCGGTAGTCGAAAAGTACCTATAACTCTTTACTAATCGCTATACGATCGTAGACATTCCGGAGTTAGAATTCATGCCTATCCCTACGGTACCCGATTACCTTAATAAGCTTCCGCTACCTAAGGTAATTAACCTAGGGAGGCGAGACCGGGAGGTAGTCGACAAGATATACGAGGATCTATACGATTAGGGCAAAATGCAATTTATAACCGAGCTAACCCCTTTCGGGTTTCCGGTATTCGTAGTCTAGAAGATAGTCCCTAATAGTAAAGGGGGATTAATCGATAAACTACGGGTAGTTATAGATATCCGGGGCCTTAACCGGGTAAGCATTCCCGATAGCTACTAGATCCCCCTATAGGTAGATCTATTCGGTCTCCTCGTCGGCTATAACTTCATTAGTACGATAGACTATCTTACCTTCTTTTACTAGTAGGGAGTGCGGAAGGAGGATCGCTACAAGCTAGCGATTAATACCTACTAAGGGTAGGAGCAATTCAATATCGCTATTATAGGCTACTCAAATAGCGTCTAGTTTGTATAGCGCAAACTAGATCGTATTCTACGCGATTGCTAAGGTTTCGCGAGGGCCTATATCGATAACATCGTAGTGTTTTCGAAGACGTTAGAGGAGTACCTCTACTACTTAGATACGGTCTTCTACTTGCTCGACGTAGTACGTATTAGTATTAGCCCGAAGAAAACCTTTCTAGAGTTCCCGTCTACGACGCTATTAGGACAATACGTTAGCGGTTTAGGCTTAGCTACGAGTAACGAGAAGATAGTAGCGATTACTTCCCTATAGTTCCCTAAATCGGCCTAGAAACTAGAGTAGTATATCGGACTAACGAATTAGCTCCGCTAGTACATCCCCTACTACGCCTAGATAGCGGCGCCGTTACAAGCTAAAAAGGCACGATTGCTTAAGGGAGCGCTAGTATCGGGGAACGCGAGGAGACGGTATATAGCTATAGCGAAACCGGGTAAAAACCGATAGTAGCGCGAGGAGCTATTAGTAGCCTTCAACTACCTATAATCGATGTTTAGGATACCCGAATTCCTCTACCATTTTAATTACACGTAGCGTTTGTATACCGATATCGATTTATTAAGGGAATTCGGTTACGGTACTATAGTATACTACGTCGAGGGTAACCTAGACCCTATCCTAGATAATACTAGTAAAGCCTAATTGTTCCTACGTTATTATATATAGCCGATATTGTTCCTTAGTCGCGGTCTTAGCGATGTAGAGAAGCGATATTAGCTAACTAAGCTTAAGTACTCGGGTATCGTTTAGATAGTAAAGAAGATTAGCTACCTTATATAGGCGTCCGCGTATTCTACGACGATCTTTATAGACCATTACGCCGCGGTAGGACTTACTAACGCCGTTTCGATAGCGACGACGACCGATACGGGTAAGTAGAATCTCAAATTAGTAAGAGTATCGATATTTCTCTCCTAATTCCGCATTAATATAATCTATAGGCCTAGCCGTATCCATCTAGTACCGGATGCTCTAAGCCGTCTACTAGGGAACATAGAGGCGCCGAAGGAAAACCTAGAAGTAGAGAATCTCGATCCCTTCTTATACTACCTCGATAGCGAGCCGGTAGCGTCGTTCTACGCGATACTAGTAGAAATGGATCCGGATTTTAAGCGCCGCCTTGCTCTAGCTTACGAGCACGACGAGTAATAGGTACTAGTATAGCGATTAGTACGTAGGGCACGGGCTCGAAACGCTCTAGAACGGATGTATCTAGAGGGGATCGATGTGCCCGCTATTACGAAGGACCTAGTACTATATAATAAAGGCAAAGACCCGTTCGCCGGTAATGAGTTTAATAATCCGCTAGGCATTAAATTCTTTAAACGCGATAACCTACTCTACTACCGCGAATTAATAGCCGGCCGTAAACGCTTATATATTCTATAGTCTATAGTTAAAGAGGTATTCGAGTAGGCCTACGACGAACGACATTACTAGGGCTTTTATCGTAGCTATAATCGGCTCTAAGCCTTATTTTATATCTACGGCATAAGTAGGAAACTACGTAAATACATCGAGTATTACTATAAATGCCTACTTTTGAGAACGTAGCGACATGCTCTATATAGCGAACTATAGCTAATTCCCCTAACTAGCGGCATTTACTATACCGCTACGATCGACCTCGTAACGGTACTATCCCCTAGCCTAACCGGTATAGACGCTATCTTGACGTCTACGTATAAATTTAGTAAGAAGGTCGCTATTATATAGGGCCGCGAGGATTGGGACGCTTTATAGTAGGGAATCGCTTAGATTAACTACTTATACCTAATAGATATAAGCTTTCCGTTAGTCCTAATCGGGGATCGTAATCCTCGCTAGCTATTAGGGTTCATAAAAGGGATATTTTCGAGGCTACGCGCGAAATTACTTATATTAGTAGTATACTACCCCTAAACCGATAGCTAATCGGAAAGGACTAACTAGATAGTAGAGATAGTACTACGGTTCTAGCTCTTAGAGTATCCTAAAGGCGATTAGACGTAGTATTTGCCGCTATTACAAGCTACGCTAAACAACTTACGGAGCGCTACGACCGGCTAGTCTCCGAATGAAATCGTAATAGGAATTAAGACGAATCTAGACCTAGTAGCTAATCTCGAGGACTACCTATACGATCGCGCTACTAAGCGGGGACGGATCTAAAAGGAGGTCTATAACGCGATCGCATAGGCCGTAGCTAAGATAAAAGATAGATATAATAGAAAAGATAAGCCGTTAATACTACGACTAGGCGATAGGGTTATATTGCGTCTATATTCGGGCTACGATTAGTCTAGCTATAAGGTCTAAGGCTAAACGCGTAAGTTTAGCTATCGCCGCGAGGGATCCTTTAAGGTACTAGAGCGAATCGGTTAGCTAGTATATCGCCTTGAATTACTACCGGTTATAAAAATCTACTCGGTTATCTCGATCGTATACCTAGAGAAGGCCCCTTCGGGCCTAGATCCGTACGGGCGCTAAACAAACTACGATCCTCTACTAGTTATAGCGGAATAGGGGCTAGGCGTCGCTAACGAAGGAGACTCGTACGAGATCGAGAGACTAGTAGGTAGACGTATAACTATTCGACGTAGATAGCCGGTAACCTAATATCTAGTTAAATAGTTAGGGTATAGCGATACGAATAACGTATAGTACGATCTCGACGATCTCGAAGTAGCTCAAGACCTAGTCGACGCGTATAACCGGGCATATCCGGTAGAGGAATAGCGGCTAGTACTAGGAGTACGAAAGATTATCTAAAGAACTCGAGTCTACTAGCCTTTTTTAGACGAGCTCTAACGATCGGACGTCTAGCGCTATAGATCGGTTCGTACCTATAGTAATACGGCTCGTAGCGATACGACTCCGAGCGAGTCGTAACTACTAATTCGACCTAGCTACCCTATTACTATATATTCTATATTATGCGGTTTAGCGTAGAATTCCTATCTTCGGCTACCCGGTAGATCCCGCGGGTACTCTAGCGATTCGGCCCGCTTAGTACTATCGATATATAGCCTATTTAGGAAAGTAGTCGACTACTATCGCTAAATATATAATCTATTCTAGAATAGCGCCTACCTTCGCATCCTTTCGCCGCTCTTACGTATTCGATAGCGCTACGTAACTACTATTGTTAGCGATACCGATAGGGCGCGTAGCCGATCGCGTAAATGTTATCTAATATCGACGATTCCGACGATAATAGTACGCTACGAGGCGACCTAGGTACAAATAGCGGCAATCCTAAACTAACCTTAGGTAGTTAGCGCCTTAATAGGCTACAAGAGAGAGAGAAGTAGGTACTTATAGCTTACGCGTCTTAGGCCGTTAGAACGGAGTTTATAAGAACCTAGGTTCGGGATTTCGTATACGAGAACTTTCTAGCGCCTACTCGAGACGTAGTAGTCTAGATAGGAGACTACGTAGGAAATGGGTTACTTAGAGAGGTTATAAGGAACGGCTCGGTATAGGGCTAGGTACTTACTAGTAACGGTTAGGAAGCTTACGAGGCCTATAGCCGAGGCTAATTACTAGTATACTACGACGATGAAAACGAATAGGACGACGATAGCTAGGGCTAGGACGCGACCTACTACGCTACCTACCCAAATGAGGTAGGTAACCTCTAGACGTGCTATAGTATAGGTCGATTCGACCCCGTTTAGCGCCGCTATATAGTAAACAAGCGCTTAATGCTCCTAAACGTACGCTTATTACTACTAAACGACGCTACGTTCTTATACCTTATTAACGCTACGCCCGTAGTAATCGCCGTAGCGAACCTAATATTCGCCTTTACGAAATCGGTATAGAAAGGCGTCGTAAGAATACTTACTTCGAGATAGGCTTAGAACAATGCGCTAGCTAAAGAGCTTTTTCCGGACGATAACGATATCTACTATAGCTACGAAGTCTTCTAGGCTATTAATCGAATCGCGGCCATAGGACGTTTCTATCTTAACGAATAGGGATTTGATCTCAAAGGTATAGACGATAGCTAGGTAGTATAGACGGACGGCGAGTATATATAGTAGTAGCGCCTAAATTACGCCTACCTTCGTAGCTACTCTAACAACGCGCCTTATCCTCTACGGTATAAGATATACGACCCCTCCGAGGATACGCAATTAGAGGTAGTAGCTACTTAGGGGAGCCGAGATTTAGCGATACGGGAGGCATTAGAGCGCGCTATCCGCGAAGCTCGTAGACTTCGCGAGGAAGTAGAGGGAGTCCTAGGCAATAGAGCTAGTAACGTAGAGGCCGTTTTGGAAGCGGGTAAGGCCGGTATAGACGCGGGTAGAGTAGTTACTAGTATAGAACCTAAAATACTAGCGCTACCGTAGAGAATTTCTTTACCTTTGCGTTAGAATTCGCCTTTACCGGAACAATAATAACTACTATCTATAGTACGATTACTATCGCCGCTAGTAGGAGACAATCTACTATAGCCCTATCGCTATAAGGTACCTCTACTACCGAAGTTAGCGCGTCGTAAGATAGACGCCAATACGCCGTATTCGGCTAACTATAGCTTTAATTTGCTAGCGACGCTACCTAGTCCCCCTTACTACTAGCTCTAGCGCGATCGCGACTTTACCTAATACTAGCGACTACTAACTCTCTTGCGCTACCGTTAGTACGTCCGCTAGGACGAGATACTAGAATAGGCGTATATACGCTAGCTCTAAGAGAAACTCGCGTACGACGAGCTAGCTCGCGAAATCCTTAAGTACGGAGTCGAGAGCGATAAGCGCTTCTACGGCAATAATTAGTACGACCTAGCCAAGAGTATCTACGACGCGCGGTACTAAACCGACGCCGACGGCCGCTAACCTATCGCCTTCCGCCTAGCTATCCTAAGAGATTAGTAAATCGAGTATATTTAGGCTCGCCTTAAGCTCTACCTACTTTACGTCTAGCTTACCGCGTACGATAATCGTACTCAAATCCCTCTCGAGCTATACTATTATATAGGCTAAGGCGAATACGACCTAGCGGCTACCCTTTAGGAGCGATAGTACGATCGACCTAACTTTACCTTTCGCCTCTCTTACGATTAGCGGCTTACTCTCGATTATTCTATCTTCCGCGCGCCCGATTAGCGAACGTATCTATACTATCCGTACGTCGACGTTCCTAACGGTAACTTATAAGAGGAACGTATACTTATCGCTATCTACGAGCGCCTCGCCCTTACTACCTACGGCAACCTATACGATTTCTATAGGCTAGATATAGCATTCGGCTCTATATTACTACGACTAGTTACCTACTACGGTTGTATACTACAAAACGTAGCTATCGCGCCTACGAATTAGTAGTTCGACGAAGTCCGATTTTTTAACTAGCCTACCGCTATCCGGCATCGCGCAATAGGCTTAGCCGTACGTTATTAAATCAAGGAGGAGGCTATAGGCCCGGATTTAGTTTATAATACCGGAGCGATCTTAGCCTAGTACGTACGTATTACTAACGCTAAACGTTCTACTATAATTATAGATAACGGTAGACTAGCGCCTTACTCCCGCTACCCTAGTACCGGCGGCGATACGACATATCCTCTTCGCAATAAGAAGCGTCAAGTTAGCTAGAAGGTCCTACCTAAGCCTAGCTATAAGGTTAATCTTACTACCGCGCCGGCGGTATAGTTCCTATTCGACCCTATTATAGGGCGTCTTACTACCGCGCGATTGCTACCTAAATACGCTTAACTTAGCGATCGTTAGGTATTTTAGCTTATGATTATAAAGGAAGCTAGCCTTTTTAGCGCCGAATTCCTATACAAGTACTAGGCGTCTACCTTTAACGCGAACGGTCTCCCGGTATAGTACCGTCGTTAGCTAGGCGAGCCCGCTATTACCTAGGACATCGAAGATTACTACTAGCGCTACGTTAGTATATATAACATCTATATACTTCGCGGCGAAGGTTACATAGCCGATCTCGTTCCTAAGGAGGAGATATACGATACTACGCCGATATACGAATCAAATAGATATCTATAGGTTACGGCGGGCGGTAAGAAGTATATAAGCTATACTAAGGCTAAGAAGATCTACCCTAAGGTACTCGTATTAGACAAGAGCTTGAAAGTCGATTTCGCTATAATTGTTTAGCTAGCTTTCTATAACGACGACTACCGTAGCGAGGCTTTTATAATATACATAAATATAATATACGCGGGTAAGGTTCTAAAGGGCTTTACGTTCCCTAATATAGTACGCGACGATTAGTAGAGCGACGAGATTCTAATAAAGACATAGGTAGTTCCTAATAACTTCGTACTAGTCGCCGTCCGTACTAATACGATATACTACCTTAGCTAGATTAATGAGACCCTAGAGTAGTACAACGTCGCTATGTCTTAGGACCTAGTCTCTTCTTTCCTAATTCCCGACGATGCCTTTACGCCTAACGAGGACAACGTCGCTAACGCCCTCTAATTTAGTAAAGTCCTACTACGCGCCGTAGACGCTACCGAGACCCGTACGCGTAATAGACGCGATTATAGACGCGGCTTGCTAGATAGCGACGATACGCTAGAGCGCGGTAACCCTATGCCTACTCGTACGCGTAATAGAGCCGGTCGTAGACGCGATTCGGTAGGTAGTAACGATACGCTAGATAGCGGCAACCCGATACCTAATAGCGGCAATCCTATACGAGTTAGCGGCAAGCTAGTACGCGTCGCGCGATTAGACGATGTTACTAAGGCTATAGCCGACGCGTTAGATAACCTACCTACCCTATTGCCGTCGGTACCGACGATGCCGTAGCCGCTAGCTATAGGCGTTACCGCCTAAATATAGCTTATCGCAAACTAGACCGCCCTTACTAATCGTATATCTAATATCGCCGCTTTAAAGTTATACCGCTAGGCTAAGGGTCTCGAAGATACTATTACTACCCTATTCGCTTAGAGAGATGCCCTACTCCTTACTATAGTATAATAGCGCTCTACCGCCCGCATTCTACTCGAGATAGGCAAGTAGTCCCTTAATCTACTAGCCGACGACTACGTTAATATAGGTAACGGAGGCGTAGTACTATAGTTAGTAAGTGTACTAGACGATGCGCTTACTATCCTAGGTAGTACGGGTAGCGCTACTAGTACGGAGTTAGTAGACATCGAGGCGATTACGGATCGCTACCTCAAGAGCTAGGCAAACGAAGTATAGGCATTCCGCGACGATAGGTCTATCGATATAGGCGAGATAATAGACCTTCTCTTGCCTAACGCCTAGCTCGATACCGTATAGCTACTAGCCGTTACGATAGTACTATTTAACGCAATAGCCGGCAAGTTAGACATTAAGGCTCTAAGTAAGCCGATGCCGCCGCTACGCGTTACTAGCGCCGAGACGCTAGTATAGTCGCGTAAGCGCCGCCGCGTAGAGATAGAGGCTATAGGCCTATCGCTATCGACACTATCTACGCTAGCTATACGCGGCCGTCGCTAGGTCGCTACGATTCCGAGCTTAGTCGTCGCCGCTCGCCGCCGAGTAGTTAATACTATAGGGTAGCGATGCGACTACTAATGCTACCGCAGCGATTATATTATATATTAGTACGTTTACTCTTCGATTTTGTTTTATTACAACGAGGACGTATAGGTCTTTCCTATTAGGGGGGAGACTGTTACGGTCCGGCCTAGTATCGGTATAATACTAGGATATCTTATACCTATAGAACGTAGTTTAGACAATTAATTAACTTGTATACTAACTATTACGATCGTCCCGTTCCTACGGTACCTATTATTCTAGCAATATACTTCTCGATATGCTTAGCTACATTAACATGTCTAGGTCTAGGATTTAAAAGAAACCTAGTAAGGTGGTTTATAGATATAGTAATATCTAGCCTTATCTAATTTAAAAGCTATTAGAGCCCTCTAATGAATTCATTAAAGAGTTTATAGTCTACTACTATACATTCTCTATTAAATGCATATAGTAGCTTATTAAGTAGATACTTAATAGACTTGTACTTGTTAAGTCTATACTTCTTTAGTTTCTCAAGAGTATAATACTTCTAAGATACCTTTAGGAAGTTCTAGTCTTCTTAGATATTAAGACTAAGGAATAGGTTAGTCTTAACAATCTTAATAGTATACTTCTTTCTTAGGCTATTAATAAGATTATTAATGTCCTTCTAGTTTCTTGAACTTTCTTCTAAAGATCTAGAAATCATTAACATAAAGGATAACTATAATTCCTTTTCTAATAAAGAGATAGCTATTACTCTTTGTTACCTTAAGTCTAAGGCTTCTTAAAGTGTCTATAGTATTATAGTACTAAAGGGATACTAATTGTTTCATCCTATAAAGTCCTTTTCTAACTTTAACGTATAGGAACTCTTCTAGATTCTTTCTAATAAGATATAAACCCTCTAGGGCTAATATAAAGTTTAGCTTATCGATCTTAGGTTTAAGAAATGTAGTCTAAATATCTACTTAGTATCTTTTCAACCTTAAGGCTACTACTAGTCCTAGGTAGAACCTGCTAGTTATAGCCCTTAGTATTAGTACAAAAGTGTGCTTATAATCAATACCCTTTCTTTAGGTAAATCCTTTAGCTATATACCTAGCCTTATACTTTTCAACTATGCTATTAGGGAGGCGTTTAATCCTCTAGACCTATCTTCCTCTTATTGGCTTTCTCCCCTTAAGGAGTTGATTAGCTTTAATCTAGATAAGGGCTTGTTGTTTTATAAGTAATTTCAACTTATTAATAATAGCTTACCTCTATAGTTAAGCATCTTTGCTATTCAATGCTTAGTTTAAAGTAACTAGCTTACTATTACTAGGCTTCTTTACCTTCTTTTTCTTTAATATATGCTTTATAGCTACTTTCAAGAGATTTTCCTAAAGTGCTATAGCTATTATACTAGCTAAAAGGCGGCCTATATATATAGGGATTTATAGTTATGTCTTTTAACCTTTCTCCCTCTTAATAATGTTATTATAGATATAGGGCTAGATTTAGTTATTGTAGTTTCTATACTTAGAACTATTAGAGAATAGCTACTTTTTTCTTTACTAATTACTAGTTATAGATTAAAGGGAGGCATTGGATTATGCTACTCTACTACTTAACTACTATCTATTACCTAGGTTAGCCTACTTCTAGGCGGCTCATTATTATCTACTAATGTCTAATTTTTATCTAGACTTTTATTTACTAATATCTGCTTCCCTTAAGCTAGCTAGGAGTCTTCCTCTTGTAGACTTGTTAATAGAGTATGCTACTAGCTAGGCTATATTTGCTCCCCTTAAGGCTATTAGGGGCTATCTATAGCTTAATCCTCTTGTATTAGAGGCTATAGTGCTAAGCTTGTATTTAGATTACTTAATAGCCCTCCTATACTAGTTATGTTTATATTCTAGTCTTTAGTAAATTACTAAATAGCTAGGGATTGCTTAGGTCCCTAATCTTATCTAGATTATCTAAGACAATCTTAAACATTAGTTAGCTACTACTCTATTATAGGATTGAATTTAATTTGAATTTATTAGATCTCTTTTAGCCTTTTTAATTTCTTAGCTATAGATCTAGTCTTTATAGAATAAGATATATAGTATAAACCTAATATTATGCTTAAACTTGTTTGTTCTTGCATCCTATACTACCTTCTATAGAAGGTAGTTAGTTAATGAATTGTTCTAAAACCCAATGTTCTAGTAGATGTATACCCTTAGTATAAACTTCCTTAACTTAATAACTTAGTTAATATACTTATAGGCTTTGTAACCAAATCTTCTAACCTTTAATAGATTAATCTCTAATATACCCTATTTTATTTCCCTTTCTAGATAGATAAGAGGAATCTACTTTGTCTCTAAGTTAGCTAACCTAATTATTAACTATATTGAATAGATTATAGTATAGCTCTAGAGGTCTTTAGGTATTCCTAAGTCTATTATTATTAATCGTGCTTTAGTTAGGATAACCTTGTTTAATGATTCTATAATACTATTTTGTTTAGGGATGTATAGTATAGAGAAATCCTATTTGTATCCTTAGATCTTAGCTAACCTTATTAGCTCTTTATTATTAAATTCTCCTCCCCTATTAGAGAAGAATAGCTTAGGTCTCTTACTATACTAGTAAAATACTATATTTATCTAATTATTAATAAGCTTTAGGCATTCTAACTTGTACTTTGCAAATCTATCCTATCTTATCTTAACTTTTATATTAGTTAATAGGAGGATGAACTAAAAGCTATAGATATCTAGTAGAGTAATAGGGCTAATTATATTAAGGTGAATTTTATCTAGTATATAGTTTAGGACCTTTCTTAGCTTTCTTAATATAATCCTTTTAGATCTTAAAAGCCTATAGGCTTTATAGTAACTAAGCTAATTAGTATCTAGATGCTCTAGGCTAATATAATTAGAATTGTTCTTTATTGCATTTAGGATAGTACTACTAATATGTCTAAGTCTTTAGTGAATTCTATTAGTATTAGCCTTTAGTTTGCTAACTATAGGTACTATTAGTAGATTATACTTAATAGACTTCTTCCCTCCTACCTTTGTAGGGACTAGTAGAATAATTAATGTATTCTTTAAGATAGGAACCTTGCTCCTAATCCTTGTTTTACTAATAACCTTACTATCTAAATTTCTAATAGTTTTGCTAGGTCTATAGAAGTAATAACTAAGTTCGTTATAGACATTATCTATACAAATTAGATTAATATTAGATTTAGGTAAATAAAGGGTATTCTTGTAGAGTATGTCTATCTTCTTTCCCTTATAATCTAGCTAAATTAGGACATCTCTAACTACTATTAGCCTTTAGGAGCTAACTACTTAGGAGAATTTTGTAGGCTCTAGGAGCCTCCTAAGATTCCTAAACTAGGACTTATTGTTAAACATTATGAATAAGGTACCTATATCCTATAGAAGCATTTTCTTAATAAGTAGAGTCTTAGTTAAGGCTATAATACTAGTAGTACTTTAGGGGTTAGCTATAAAAGTAGTACTTAAATAGTAACTCCTACTTTCCTAACCTTTATATTATTACTATCTTCCTTATTATTATCTTTAGTAGTAGCTATAGAAGCCTTCTTCTTTAGCTTCTATAATACGGGTTATGTAAGTAGGTAGATAGTAGTTAGTAAATGAATGTAGTATTCGATAGAGGTCTAAGAGGAGAGGGAGGAAGGTTAGGAAGTTAGGCTAGCGCTAAGCCCTACCTAAGGTACCTAGATCCTAGCTTTACTCGAGCCGATTACATATTAATTATATATAGCTAACATAGGCTTCCCTTCTAAAGGCCGCGCCCTCGTAGCCTATTCGCTATGTCCCTCGACCCTAATTATTACTAATCGCTACTAACTTAGCGTACGCAATAAGTTGTTTAATCTACGCTAGATTAAACCCGCAATTATTAAATAATATTATATATCTAAACTTTACCTCTAACGACCGTACGATAATGTCCCTACTATACTATTACTATAGATAGTAAGTTAAGTAATATATTGCTATAGAAACTCGAAGCTAGTAACTAATAAGAAGCCTTTATAATACGAGCGCGTTCTATCTACTATAATAGGCGAACGTAAGAGGTATTATAGCTCTTCCTCTACTTTAAGTAATGCTTAGCGCTTGCTTATTCCGCTATTAGATAGAACAATACCGGGAGCCCCGCTAGCCGGGTTATAGGAGCCCTTTATCCTATAGTAGGGAATATCGGATTTAAAGTAAGTTTTCTAAGTAAATTCTTAGGGTTTGTAGCTATACCTAAAGTAGCTAGATTAGTTAGCTATTAAGAGACTTGGTTTCGTAGCTATTATAATCTACTAGGTTAGTTAGCCTTCGATTAACCAAAAACATAGTTCGTCTAGTTTCTATAGAGATAGCCTATTATAAGTCGAGCGGCTATATCTTTGGATATAGATATTAGGATTAATACTAAGGAGTAACCTCTTATCCGTAGTATAGGCCCTACGTAGCTTAGGTCTATAGTTTTGCTCCGGTAATGTCTATTACATTCCCTTTTGCCCTCGGTTAGTACTATATATACTAGCCTTATCTTTTTACTAGATAGCGGTATTATCGGTAGATATAGTATAGAAGGTAGGAGGTAGTAGCGTACTATTACGGAATACTAAAGGATATACGCGTAGGCATATAAGGTTACGCGTATCGTAGTAACAATAAGTAATATTAATAGCTATCGGTAGTAGCGAGGTTTAGCTATCTTAGCGCCGACTTTACTTCTTCTTCTATATAGGCCTTAATTCCTTTATTAGCTAGTAATACTCGGTATAACGCTAATATATCCTTCGATATACTATTATAATTAACAATAATATCGTTATTACTAATCTCCTTCGCTCCGCTAGCCCTACCTTCTCTAATCTCGTTAGATATATTATATTCGAAGATATTCTTATTACTACGTATCTAACGTTACTATAGTATTATTAAGGTATTAAAGGGGCGGAAAGTAATATTTTATAGCGAGGCAATAGTCGGTAGGCGGTTAGTAGGTAGTATACTTGTCTATATTCTAGGTTCTTAGGTCTTGTAAGTAGCGCTTATTTATTTATTTATTTACTTATTTATTTGTTTATTTGTTTACTTGTCGTTACTACGGCGATAGAATATAGACCTATCTATAGAATTGGAAGCCTAAAGAGAAGGACTTTTACGAATAATACGGTTACTATAGTAATAACCCTTAGGGTTACTAGGGTTGCGCTAGGGTTACATAACCCTTAGGAAGATAATAGAAGATCTTAGGGAAATAGGCTATTTGGAACAACTTTGCAATCGGGCTTAGGGTTAGTAACCCTAACCCTAACCCTAACCCTAGTAGGGTTACTAACCCTAAAGAACGATATATATACCGTTAGGATCGTCTCTTCGAGCTCGTCGACGTAGTATAGGTCTTATTATCTAGGTACTAATAAAGTTACGTCCGCTCGGTAGCGGCGATAGCTAGTTTACTTAAAGACTCGACTATTATTATTTAGAAGAAGTTAGTAGTAGAATAGCGATGTCTTATATAGCTCTTCTAGCCTTCTTCTTATCCTTCTTAGTAGTCTAATACTTATCTAATAACTCGCTTATATCCTTAAAGGACTTCTTACTCTCCTATAAGTCCTATTTAGATAAATACCCTTACTAGCGTAATAAGTATTCCTTCTATCTATCCTTCGTTCTATCCTTTAGAATGCGCTTAATCTACTATATCTCTTTACCGCTATCTAGTACTTCCTTAGCCTTAGTAGGCGCTTTATCGCCCTTATAGAGATAGTATAGCTTAAGAAGGGATATATAGAAGGTATTATAGATCGTATAGGCCGGTAGTAGCTATAATTAATATACTTATATAGCGCTACCTTTAACTTCTCGTATACGGAATAGACTAATATATCTCGGCGCGAGCTTTAGATATAACTTACTATCTAGTAATAGGTATTTACGTATACGTAGATTCTTCGTATTTAGTATAACTATATCGCCTTACTTAAATGTTATCGGTATATAGTGTTTGTTATAGTATGTCTTCTAATATGCTTACGCTTTTACTAAATTGTTAGCTATCTTCTTATACGTATTGCGTATTATTTAAACGCGTTTAATTACTACTAGTATTTCTAGTACTTAACGGGCTTCCCTTTCCTTACGCTCGCCCTCGAGCGTTAATAGATCCTATAGTATTATAGGGTTACGACCTATTATTGCCTAGTACGGTAATACCTTAGTAGATAAGTATATAGTATTGTTATATACAAATTCGGTAGCTAAAAGTAGATTAACCTAGTTGTCTAGATTATCGGTAATATAGCTACGTAGATACTACTATAACGTAGTATTCTACCGCTCTATTTAACTATTAGTCTATAGATAGAAAGTAGTTAATAGACGGTATTTAAGTCTTAGCTATAAGTATATCTTACTCTAATAGTAAGATATTAGTATCGACCTGTAGTCTAATACTATACCCTTAGGTATACCCTAATAGGTATAGAAGATATCGTTCTATAGCGCTTCTACTATATCGATAGCCGTCTAATCCTTA
>LFZO01000959.1:0-14946 GCA_001578225.1 Pseudocercospora musae
GGAGATTCGGTTCTATTAAAATACTAAAGGTATAGATCTCTTAATAAATAAGCTTCCTTTCTAGCGGCTCGTTAAGGAGATAGTACTATATTATAAAGCTAACCTACGCTTTTAGAGTACCGCGATTAAAGCTCTATAGGAAGCGAGCGAGGCGTTCTTAACGACTATATTCGAGCTAGCTAACCTATTTACAATTTACGCTAAATAGGTAACTCTATAGTAGAAAGATATATAGCTTATCGCAAAGATCCGGACGCGACTTTTAGGAGAATAATACTAATAGTTCGAGATAGTTAGTCTAAGTCTTTATAGCTATTTCTTCGATACTTAGGATCTTACTATAGCTAGCTATACTACTAGCTACATATTTAGCTTTACCTATTATTTCAATATCGTATCGAATCCTACCTAGTCGCGTATATATTATCCTCTACTCTTACTATTATCGAGCTTTATTACATTATTTTCGGTTATTGCTTATCGGATTTTTAATGTATACTCTCTATCTATAGCTAGCTATACTATCGGCTATAGATTTAGCTCTACTTATTATTTCGATATCGTATTAAATTTGCCTAGTCGCGTATATTCTATTCTCTACTCTTACTATTATTAAGCCTTATTATATTATTTTTAGTTATTGCGTATTAGATTTTTTTACGTATATTCTCTAACTATAGCTAGCTATACTACTAGCTATAGATTTAGCTTTACCTATTACTTTAGAATTATATTAAATCTCGCCTAGTTACGTATATAATATCTTCTACTCTTACTATTATCGAGCGGTCTTACTATTATCGAGGCCTTATTACGTTACTTTCTATTATTTTCTACTTACTTCCCTAGAAACGATAGTAACGACGTTTTTGTTATACTAACCTATAATACAATTGCGTATAATAACAACTTTCTTTAATTCGGCTTTTATATTATATATCGCCTATTCTTTGCCTATACCGTAGTTCTATACCTTTAGTTATATACTTATTATATCTAGAATAGCTAGAAAGTCTATCGCTACCGCTACTAAGAAGAATAAGAAAGGTACTACTCGCGTCCTTTACAATATCTACGCTACTATCTACAAGGTCTAGAAAAGTACTACCTTTAAGCTTAGTAAGCTAAATAAGAAGGTAAATATAAGCGTACGTTATAGAAACGTAGGTAGTAAGTTCTACTTCTTGTATAGCTAGCTATATAGCCGGCCGTATAGCCGACTATAACTAATTATCTTTTAGAAAACGTACTATAGTAGATTAAGACTACGTAAATGTCTACCGACCTTATAATCCTACGAGCCCTATTCTAGAGACTAATTAAATAGTTAATCTACGATACTAGTATTACTAGCGCTAGCTAGTTCCGTATTTAGTTTAATACTATTAAGGCATTATATAAGGCCTCTAAAGTATACCTTACGACTTTCTTCGAGTATATATTACTCCCTAACGTCCTTAATATATACTAACTCTAGATAGCTATTAACCTACTAGCTATCTATACTACGCGTATTACTATTTAGTAGAAGGACATTATTATACTAAGTTTGCTTCTAAAGGGCTATAGTATCTTTATTAGAGATATAGACGTTAGCGAGAATCTATATAAGAACTATTATAAGTAATAAAGGACCGGAAGGGTAGCTATTAGCGCTATACTATAGAAAGAAATAACTACTCTATTCTTAAGGACTACGATACTAGTAGTATATGTAGAAGAAATAACTACTTTGTCCTTAAGGACTACGATAATAGTAGTATACATAAATAACAATATTCTCTATCTCGATATTTCGCAATTTCCGCCTTTCTAATGTTTCTATTTTTCGCTATAAACCTATTGAATTTTTAGGTTTGAACCTAGACAAAGTTCCGGTTCCCTAAGATTAGACCTAGACAATCGGGTTAGGTTCGGTTTTGAACCCGAACCTAACCTAAACTAACCTACTAGGACGTCTAGATAATAGTTAGTTAAGATAGATAGGAAACCTACTACTAAGTATATCTAGGAGAGATATAGGAAGGTCTAGATACAATATAGAAGGAAAAGAGGTATAGCCTAGGTATAAGACCTAAAAATAAGGTAGGAATAGATAGTAGAATAGGTTAATAGATAGACTAGGGAATATATCTAGTAGGGAGGAATAATACTAAAATTATAGTAGATATACTAAAGATAGGATATATAATAGGAAGACTAAGTTAGGAGAAGGTAAGTATCCTAATAGGGCTAATAGCTCCCTATAGTCTAGTAAGAAGGAATAAAAGATAAGGAGCTATACTAAGGATAGTTAAGAAAGTAGAGTATAATAGTAATCCTAATTAGGACTAAACATATTAGTCTAAATACATATCTAATAAGGAGGAGAGTTCTAGGCAAGATACTAGAATACATATATAGATATAGGGCCTAAATATCTAAATATATTATACTCTTTTATCCTAAGAGATAAAATATAAGGAACTAACTTCTCTAAAAGATAGGATTATTATAGTAAGAGATTACCTATACTAAGAAAGGCTTAAATAAAGTAACTAGATAGATAATTAAGGAGGGCTTCCTTAAGTAGTTCTCTCTTATAAAGAAGGAACTAGAGAAGGAGGAAGATAGGAAGTAAGAATAGGAGCCTAGTAAGAGGAAGGAGCTATAGAGATCCTCTCTATATCCTATAGCCTAACTAGATATAAAACATAGGGATAGAATCCTATATAGTAGGAAGGAAAGGAAGGGTTTTGTACTAGAAGCTATAGACTAAGGGCTTTTATCTTTAAAGATAGATAGGGATAGCTACTTATCTAGTAGATAGAATAGTATAGTAATATAAGAATTTATAATAATTAGTATAATCTCTAGATTATACTACTCTAAGTTATAGAATATATATCTAAGGACACTTTCTTTAATAAGTTCCTTTTTAAGGATAGTTTTCTATATATAGAAATTAGTATCTTTCTTAAGGATCTTACTTTCCTTATAGGATTTAGATTTCTCTCTATATACTATCTTATTATCTAGCTAGCTCTTTCTACTTAGCTTCTCTACTTATACTTATTTAGGTTAGTACTATAGGATAGACTAATCTTAGTTACTAACTCTAGTAGTTCTACTTAATCTATAGTTAACTTCTAGCTAAGTTTTACTTAATCTAAACTTAGTAGTTTTAATAATAATCTTTAGTCTATTCTTTAGATAGAATAAGCTTAGAGCGCTAGGCTTATAATCTATTGTAAATAATCGATATAGACCTAGATATTGATTTCTTGTCTATTGAATTGTATGAACTATAAGAAGAGACTACTTAGCTAAATTTAGTAGTATGCAAACCCCTAAAAGAAGCTACCTGTCATGAATCATCCCCTATCACCTTGGCATGCTGACTAATATACAACACCTCGAACTGCGGAAAATTGATCTTTAGGACGCAGCGAGAATTGTTGTGAATGTGTCCCAGATGGCACTAATCGCAAAGCCTCGGTCGTGATAGAAATATCGGCGGAGGGTTGTGGTCCGGATTGAACGGATAAGGCTGGTCGCTTCGCCTGTGTGCGGAGTCTTCGTTATGCTTGCCCATACAGCGTCTGGGAATTATGTGCTTGATCTGGAAGAATGCCGAGACGAACCTTGGTACTTCTTATCGTTCAAGAGCGAGGCCGCCTCCGCTCCTCACATAGCCGCACCCGCGTGTAATCCTGAAGCCTGCGTGTTTTCTGTCAATACAACATCCTGCGGCCTAGGCAGTAGTCAGGTAACGTCTGTCCTGAACATTAATCACTGCAGACACGTCATGCCTTCCGCTACCAGAGATGACGTCTCTGGGGAGGAATTACCTGTCGTAGACTTCAGCAGTTTCGACAGCGATCCAAAGAACGTATCGGCCAAGTTGCTGGCAGCAGCCAAACGATGGGGCTTCTTGGTCCTGACAGGACATGGCATTCCCCGACACGTTGTCAACGACATGTTCGCAACTTCTTCAAGCTTCTTCGACCAGCCGAAGGATGCCAAAGCTGAGAAGTGGATGAACGTCAAACAGCAAGGCTATGACTACAAGGAGTCATTCATCGGTGTCGTCGAAGGCATGTGTTTCGGTTCCGTGGCGAATGCAAACTTAACCTGCGACAACATTCCCAGCTGGTGGACCGCGGACAAGAGGCAGCAAGCAGAGGCCTTCCGGGCGGCGTGTAATGAGGTGGCGCAAAGACTCCTGGGAGGGTTCGCAATGGCCATGAATCTGGAGTGTGGTTTCTTCTCGTGCGCACATTCACCGAACAGGGAGCCGGGTAATGTGTTGAGGTTAATTCGGTATCCAGCCCTGGACAAGCCGGTCGATGCTGATTTCCCGCGGCTTGGCGAACATACGGATTGGGGGACGATCACTCTGCTATTTGCAAGGCAGCCAGGACTTGAAGTTCTCTCACCAGACGATAGGCGATGGGTTGCAGCACCTGTGATCGAGGATGGCATTATTGTGAATGTCGGCGATGGGCTTGCGCTTGGCACTGGGGGACTGCTCAAGAGCACCAAGCACCGCGTGTCGTGGGAGAGTCTGCCGCGCGATGAGTCGCGTGAGAGCATGGCATACTTTGTGAATGCCAATGCAGGTGAGTGTCCAGTTTCCAAGTTGTGTGCTATTGCTGCTGCTGCTTTGGTGTGCTGCTACTGCTGCTGCTTTTGTATAGCGCTGCTACTACGGCTATTGTGTGCTGCTACTACTCCTGCTCTTATATACTGCTGCTGCTTTTGTGTGCTGCTACTACTCCTGCTCTTGTGAGCTGCTACTACTCCTGCTGTGCTTTCCCACTGACTGTAGTGCAGATGCGCCCTTGAAGTGCTTGAAGCAGGATACGGCCACGGGCAGATTGGTGGCAGCATCTCTGCCGTTTGACGCGACCTTTGGCGATTACCAGAATGCTCGCATGCGCATCTACCACGAGAAGTTCAATTCAGATGGCACTGATGATGAGTTGAAGGTAGATGCTCGCTTCTTAGAAATGGTCCGGAACATCGGAGTTGCCCATGGCACCGGTGTCGACTTCGAAGGCACGCATGACGCATCGACGGCGAGCTAATCATGAGGGCGCGGTATGTGTACGTTGTGTACTTCTTGGGCGGTGGGCAGCAGGAGATTCCAATATCGTCCAAGTCATGGCTATCAGCTTCCAGCTTCCAGCTTCCAGCTCAACCTCGGTCTTTCTCATAGTCTTGGCATTGTTCTGCCAAACCTCATTGTGATAAGTAAGCAGGCGCAGGCCTCTCACTCTGCATGCTACCTGGTCCTCCTACAAACTACCAATATGACGGGATGGCGGCATCGTTTCCTCGCAACTCTCCGCCTATGCCTGCTCACTCTCCCCGGAAGCAGCGCAGAGGACGGGCAGATCCCGCTATACGATGCACCGAAACAGCCGAATATAGTCTTCATTCTCACAGATGATCAAGATCTGCACATGGACTCGCTGTCATATATGCCTCAACTACAGAAGCACATCACTGAACAAGGCACGACGTTTAGCAGACACTATTGTACAGTAGCACTTTGCTGCCCCTCGCGAGTGAGTCTGTGGACAGGCAAGGCGGCGCACAACACGAACGTGACGGACGTCAATCCTCCATACGGTAAGGTTTCTGATACTCGTCGTTTTTGGGTCTTCCGCTGTTCGCTGCTTTTGTCAATACCATACTGAAAACGATAGGCGGATACCCGAAGTTCATATCTCAGGGCTTCAATCATGCATACCTGCCTCTCTGGCTGCAAGAGCTGAATTACGGGACTTACTACGTTGGCAAACTCTTCAACGCTCAGAGCGTCGACAACTACGCTTCGCCCCATGCCGCAGGCTGGACTGAGTCCGATTTTCTTCTAGATCCGTATACATACGAGTATTTAAACGCGACCTTCCAACGCAATCACGATCAACCTGTCAGCTATGAAGGTCAATATAGTACCGATATCCTTGCTAACAAGTCCTTCGAATTCCTGGCCGATGGGTTGGATGCGTACAATGCCAGCGGGAGACCATTCTTCTTGACTATCGCACCAACAGCACCTCACTCGAACGTGCATATGAACACTGCCATCGACGGGAATTTCTCGGAACGCTCCAATACGCAGTCTCCACCTGTCTCCGCGCAGAGACATGCTCATCTCTTTGAAGATGTAACCGTTCCAAGAACGCCACACTTTAACCCTTCCAGTTCTCACGGCGTCTCCTGGATATCGCGGCTTCCCGAACAGAACGAGACGAACATTGCTTTCAATGACCACTTCTATCGCCAACGACTGCGTGCCCTGCAAGCTGTTGATGATATGGTCGGCGAGCTTTTCAAACGCCTTGAGGATGCGAGGGTGCTTGAGGATACCTACGTCTTCTTCTCCACCGATAATGGATACCATATTGGCCAGCATCGACTTCAACCAGGCAAACAGTGTCCATTCGAGGAGGATATCAATATTCCGTTCATAGTCCGAGGACCGGACATTGCGAGAGGCGCGACAACTGATCTGGTCACAACGCACACCGATCTCGCTCCGACGTTCCTGAGACTTGCTGGCGGTGAGGTCAGGGCTGACTTTGATGGGCAGCTCATTCCCCTTCATAACGCGGTTGAGCGAGAATCTAGGAGGACTGAACACGTGAATGTCGAAAGCTGGGGTGTCATCATGTCTGAAGGTGACCACGGACAAGCCCTCTACCCGAATCACACGTACAAAGCCCTCCGAGTGATCGCTACGGGATATAGTCTGCTATACACAGTGTGGTGCAGCGGCGAGCATGAACTTTACGACCTGATCCAAGATCCTTATGAGATGGAGAACATGTTTCCAGTGAACCATGAGACAAACTTTGTCTCGCTGAAAGCTGACCCATCTAAGCTGGCTGATACGGACAATGACGCTCGGCAGTACTCTTGGCAGGACCAATCATCCCACAGCGATGTCGCAGGTGTGCCTCTTGCGACGGCTACGAACAGCAGTTCGGACGTTTCTTCGAGCAACGCTTCCCCGAACGACCAAGGCGTGCTCGAAATCAAGGCCACACTCAAACATCTCATCTCGCGCCTTGACGCTTTGTTGATGGTTCTTAAGACATGCAAAGGTCGAGCTTGCTCACATCCTTGGGAAGTGCTTCATCCTGCCGGAAATGTGGCGACTTTGATCGAAGCCATGACCCCCGAATACGACGACTTCTATTTTGGACAGCAAAAAGTGGCGTTTGGGAAATGTGAGAAGGGATACATATTGGAGAGCGAAGGACCTATCAGGGTGACTCCGTATACGTTTGACGATGGATCTTGATAGGGTGCCGAAAAAAGATTCGCAGATTTTTTTTTGACTGTTAAATCAATACCGACTATCATCTGCTGCCTCTCTGAACGAGTCTGAATTCCAAAAGTTCTAATCACGCAGCAAACTGGTCGGCGTCCCACTCAGCTCAATGGTATGAAGACGAAGAGACGGATCCCGTCACTGCTTCGGGTCAAAAAGTCGAGTAGGCGTTTCAGCTAGCCTTTATCGCGCGAGAACGTTCTGACGACTTACACGCCTTACCCATTGAGCCAACGATGATTGTCGAGAGTGTGTGAGATTCACTTTGTATTTGTATGTTGCTCCAAATTGCAGTCGCGACTTGTGATGGAAGCAGCACCAGGAGCCAAGAGGTCGAGGCTGTGACTGGCATTTGGGGCAAGTCATGGATGGGAACGTCCTGGTGGTTGATGTATCCGAACAATCGTTGGCCATTATTATCTGCAAAGCTGGACCCATCAGTAGCAAATGATTCGTCGAGCAAATACCGGTAAAAGAATGATTCTCAGGCTATCATTCGTTATTCGAGATACACGCTCCATCCGTATGCCCTCCCATACCACCTTCTCGCCAGCTTTGCACCTGCATCCGTCGGTTGGGAGAAGGCTACTTGCTCCTTGTGCTCGATCTTCTCGATACGTCCGCACATGCTCGCCACGGGTTTCTCGCCCTTTGCCTCCCAATCTGCCTTATCTTTAGCATTGTCGACAGCCATCATATTATGCCTCTTGATAGCAACCTCAATAAGCCGTTTGGCGATACCTTGTCTTCTCACGGTCGACGAAGTCCATATTCGAGAGATGCCCATCACAGCAGAATGCGTGACATTCGAGAGATGAATCTGGTGTAGGGCGGCGTCCTCCATCTCTTGCACGATGGCCTTCTCTGCCGCAGCTTCTCGCTGTTTCCGAGCCTTCAGAGCTGCTGCGGCGCCTTTAGCTGACGTACCATCCTCGACAGCTGGTGTTGTCTCAGCTCTTGATTGAACACTTGCTGGCCGTATGACCTTGTACGCTTTTCCAATCTTTTGCGTAAGCAAGAATCCCACGCATTTCGCTGCTCGGATGTACAAGTACGCTTTGTAGGGAGCGTCCAGTATCGACTCGTACTGTGCAGCTTTTGAATCCCACATTTGAGGCTCCGGTATAGGCACTGCGCCCAGCTCTCTTTGCACAATGTTTAGCACAGCCTGCCCTCGATTCTTCCGCTTGCCATGATCAAAGCAGTCCAGGTAAACAATTGCATCACCTGCCTTCACGCCCGTAAAGACGCCATGCTGCTTCCTCCACTGCCTCGTTCTAGACACGAAATCCTGGCCGACATCGTAGCCTTCGAGATTCTGCTTGTGGTATTTATCGTGTAGCTTGCGATCTTCGGCACTGGAAGACGTATACTCCATGCCACACGTAGAGCATTTCTTCTGTACGGCCTGGCCAAGGCTCATCTGCATCTGACTCTCGTCATATCTATCCTTGGCATTAGACCTTCTCTGCTTAGAAGGTCGAGCATTGTCGGTTGTCGTTCCCAGAGCTTTCCGTTTGCCTAAAATTGAGAAAGCATTCGTGATTGGCCTTTTCAGTGGCGATCCTGCTTTCTGTTCTGCGTCTGACTTCGCTCTGTTCGCTTCTGTGGATTTCGTTTCTCGCTCCAGCTCCCATGGAAAACACGGCGGACTGCTGGGCGGTGTTCCTTGGCGGATTTCAATGCCATCGCTGCTGAAGACTGCAGGCGTAGGCGTTGACGAAGGCGCAGTGTGTTCGGAGCGCATGGCCGCCGCTGCCGGTATCGTCATCGCGGCGAGGGCTACATGTGTACACTGATTGAATACTTCCCAAAAGATGTTGAGTGACCGGTTCGGAACGCGTAGGCAGAGTGTGACAAACACGCGACGCGCGCTGACAAACAGCTGCGGTGACATGACTTCACTTCAAGCTTACTAAGGGTTGGCTTTTACCTGTCACTCGGCCGCGGGGAACCCTATGCGTGCTAAGCAGCCTACGGCTACTAATTTTGTTAGGTACTTTGCTCGTAGAATAGTATATCTTCCTCTACTCTACGTACCTACGTATATGGTATATTTTGAAGCTAAATTTGTTAGTATAAAGTAGTAGTATAGCTATATACGAGGTATTATAAGATATAGAATACGTCTAGATAAAGAGCTTAGCGTAGAATACTAAGAGCTATTAAAGGACTACTTTACGTAGGGTAAAGATATCTATTAAACTATAGAGACAAGTCGACTATCTATCTATAGATATATAGTATATAGAGTTCTTAATAACTAGTAGTTATTTAGCGAGATCTATTCTCCTTATATTACAAAGCAAGGCTATAAGACTATTCTTAATAATAAGTAAGAGATATATATCGAGGCGTTATTATCTAAGTAACTAGACTCGTACTTTATAGAGATAATATAGATACTTATTAATAAGTAGCTAGAGCTTTAAGAGGTATTAAAATATATGTATTTATCGAGTATCTTAAAGTAGTATAGTTAGAGACGTAAGTTAGTATAAAGGAAGGCAAAGGAGCGTAACCTATTACTAAGGGCTCTATAGATATTTAGGTATACTAAATAGCTAGTAGATAGATTAGTCTTTATTAACGAGACTATCTATAATTAGAAGACTAGTTAGTAGAAGTATAGTTAGTCTCTAAAGGATTTTAACTATAGAGATTTCTAATATATATAGTAAGAAGTAAGGTAGTCTATACTATCTACTTTTACTATTAATAGCTATCTACCTTATATAATTAGTTAATAAGGCTTAATAATTCGAGAGATCTTCGTTACTTAGTTAACTAAATAGGTAATACCTTTCCTCGAAGGCTATCTACTAATAATCTTTATAATAGATAATACTAGTATCTACTATAGCTTAGAGGTAAGGAAGGTAATATTATTAGCTAGTTACTAACTAGAATACTTGCCTCTATACTTACTAGATTTGAATTCTACTAAATAGATCTTTAACTACTTAAAGTACTATATTAAGAGATATATTCGAGATATAGAATACTTCTTAAACTTTAGTAACTTCTTATACTATTACCTATAGCGATATTAAGGCCTAGGGGTATAGAAACTCTTTAAATATACTAGATATAACGTCTACTATCTAGATTCCGCGTTTTCTAAAGAGGGCTTCGTTCGTACTACTAGATACGTATAAGATCTAATAGGTCTCGATCTAGAAGAGTCTACTTAGTATAACTAGTATATATATACGCTACTAGCGTCGATTAGTAAGTAGATTAAGGATATAGATAGCGAAGAAGAATCTAAAGAAGAATAGGACTAATAACGTAATATTCGTAGTAAAGTATACTAGTATAACTAGTATACTCGAGTCTAAGAAGTACTATAAATATTCGAATTCTAAGCTTTTATATAAAAAGGAAATTTTAATATATAAGATATATTTAGTCTAATTAGTCTACGCCTATAATAATTACAAAAAGTAATAGTATTAACGTTATATAGTACTATAAGAAGTAAAGCCTAGATTTATATTTTATATAGTATCCTTAGCTCTAGCTAGCTCTACTACTATAATCTTATTAGCTTTTAGTATTAGGAACTTCTTAACTACTTCCTTTATTCTATACCTTATAGTAGTCCTTATTTTAAACTCTTCCTACTATCGTTTCTTACTTATATTAGTAATAGTAACTAGGTCAAAGTCCTTATTAATATAGGTCTTCTATATAGCTCGCATTTCCGCTAAGTCGTTAAATAGTAGTATCTCGAGTATTTACTAGAAGAATCTAATCTATAGCTCCTTATTCTCTCTTAGTCCTTCTAGTAATACTATTAGTAACGATATATCCTTTATAAGACCTAGTCTTAGTAGGATACGAGCTAGTATCTTCGAATAAGTTATAGACGTAAATCTAGATCCTATAGCTACTTAGAAATTAGCTACTACCTTGTTCCTAAAGATAATATTAATAGGAGCCTAGATCTTGTAGGCTTTAGCTAGATCCTTACTATAACTACTAGTAATACCCTTCTACTTTAACTAATTAGTAATCTTCTTAGTAACGTCTCTCTCGAAGTATAGCTTAATTATTATTATAAGAACCTCTATATATATTAGATAACTAAATTTATAGTAGCCTTAAGCGATTAGTCTTACTAGTAATTTAATTACTTTAGAAGTTATAAGCTAGTACTTATTAGATATATCTTACTTATCTAGATTACGCTAGTAGTAGGTCTTAGGTCCTTTAATCTTAATATTACGATAAGTACTAAGATTATACGTAAAGTAAGCTCGAATATTAACCTTAAAGTTATCCTTCTTGTTTAGTTCTATTACTTAAACGTTAGTAAGAGTAGCTTACTACTAACCTAGTATCTTACTAAGAGGTCTCTTTCTAGTAGCTATACCTTGCCTCTATACTAAGCTAACTAGACCTATAGTAATAGGCCTTAGTTTAGTATAGAAGAATATATCGAGTTAAGGATAAGTTAGTAACTCCTCGTTAACCTAATAACTAAGATAGTTAAGTATATAGCTATAAGCCTTATATTCTTCTATAGCCTTATTATTATTATTATTAAATAGTTATAGCTACTACTAAGTATATCTAGGAGAGATGTAAGAAGGTCTAGACGGAATGTAGGAGGAGTAGGGGCATAGCCTAGGTATAAGACCTAAAGATAAGATAGAGAGAGATAGTAGAATAGGTTAATAAATAGACTAGGGAATATATCTAATAGGAGAGAATAATGCCTAAATCATAGTAGATACACTAAAGATAGAATACATAATAGGAAGGCTAAGTTAGGAAAAGACAAACATCCTAATAGGGCTAATAACTCCTTATATCCTAGTAAGAAGAGCTAAAGGGTAAGGAACTATACTAGGGATAGTTAAGAAAATAGAGTACGATAGTAACTCTAATTAGGACTAAACATATTAGCTTAAATCATTAAATGCATATCTAACAATAAGGAGGGTTCTAGGCAAGACACTAGAGTATATATATAGATATAGGGCCTAAATATCTAAGTATATTATACTCTTCTACCTAAAGAGACAAAGAATAAGGAACTAACTCCTCTAAAAGATAGGATCGTTATAGTAGGAGATTACCTAGACTAGGAGGGGCTTAAATAAAGTAACTAGATAGATAATTAAGAAGGGCCTTCTTAAGTAGTTCTCCCTTATAAGGAAGGAGCTAGAGAAGGAGGAGGAGGAAGGTAGGAAGTAGGAATAAGAGCTTAGTAAGAGGAAGGAGTATTAGAGATCCTCTCTATATCCTATAGCCTAAATAGACATAAAAGGTAGGGATAGAATCCTATATAGTAGGAAGGAGGTAAAGGGTTTTATACTAGAGGCGATAGGCTAAGGGCTTTTACCTTTAAAGATAGATAGGAATAGCTACTTGTCTAGTAGTTAGAATAGTATAGTAATGTAAGAATTTACTACTACTAAATAGTTGTAGCTAGGTCTCTTAGTTATAATCCTTCCCTTTAATTCCCTTATAATAAGCTAATAAAGTTACCTTTAAATAGTACTCTAAGCTATATTTCTTAGTTACTTTATCTATCTATTTATATCTATTCCTATCCTTAGCTAGATCTATAACGTCGAAGACATTATACTTTAAGGTAACCTATCTATCTTCTTTAGTCTTCTTTGTAGTATCTATAAGGTACTAGTATCCTCTATAGTCTATTAAAACGAGTCCCTTCTTATTAGTAAGCTACTCTCGAATATAGCTCTTAGATATAAGGACTATATTACTATAATTAAGAGCCTTTAGTTTATTAGTTATAGAAGAAGACTAAGTTAACTAAGACTTAAAGGAAGTACTATCTATCTTACTACTAATATTACTAGGTACTTGTTCCTTAGTACTAGAAGCTATAGTACCTATAGTAGAGCTATTGTTTACTCGATCGATTAGTAGTATAGCTAAAGTATAGACTTCTTTCTAGACTTATTAACTACTAGTAGTAGTATAATTAGCTTCTCGAATATCTTTAAAATAGGCTTCTTCGTAGCTATAGCGATTACCTTAGTTAGACTCGTATCTAGTCGCTTAGGTAGCTTGCTAGTAGTTAAGCGAGTTATATAATCCTTACGAGTTTCTATTAAGGCTTAGTAGCTTATAGAATACCTTTATTCTTAATCCTAATTAATACCTCGATATAAGTTTAGATAAATTAGAACTATTAGTACTATTCTATATAGTCTAAAGAGTATCTATATACTAAGTCTACTAAGAAAGCTACTCTTAGTATTCCTAAAGTATATTCTCGAAGATTATAGCTCTATAGACTAAGAGTAATAGATAAAAGCTAATCCTTAGTAATTAATCCTACTATCTATCTACTTATCTACGTTAATAGCTACCTTGTATAGTAAGTTTACGCCTATACCTAATATATAAGTAGCTATATTTCGCAAATTTTTTAGTAGTAGAAGTGTCGAGCTAAGGAGGGCCGATAGGTATAAATAGATTATAAACTACAATAGAAGCTATAAGGAATAGTAGGGGCTAAAGTAGGAATAGCAAGTATATTATTATTGTTATCTATAGGTTAGAGCTAAACCTGAAAGGTATTAGCTTAGATTAGTTACATAATAGTTATTATGTAATCTAGTCTACCTTAGCATCCCTTACTAGGTTACTAACTAGACTATATATTCTAATACTCCTAATTAGATTAGTTAGTCTACAAATCCTAATTCTAACTAATATAATCTAACAAGAATTTCAATTAGCTAATTAGATACAATAGCTTTTAGATTAGTATAGTATATCTAGTCTACTAGGTTTAATTCTTAGATCTAGTGTTTGCCTACTTAATAGAGTTTGAACTCTTCTAAATAAGTACTTTTGTCTCTTTTAATATTATGCTAGCTATAATTATCTAATGAATTCCTAGAACTATAGCCCTATCTTTAGCTTAGTTAGGCTATTAGCTACTATCTCTTTTATTAGAGTATATTCTACTATAATCTTTCTTTACTACTAAAGATTTCTAACCTTATTGAAACTAATATTAATATGTTTTAATCTCTTATAGGTATAAGTATCTTTAACAAGAGTTAAAGCTGCCTAGTTATTACCTATAATCTAAATAGGTCTAATTTCATTTACTATATTAGAATTTCCTTTTATTAGTAGTTAAAATAAATATTCTCCTACTAACTATACATAGTCTATCTCCCTTAGGAGTACTATAAGGAACTAAGATTGCTTTATATATACATTTATTACTATGTACTTAGCTTCTATAGTTAATGTAGTAACTAACTTTTGCTTCTTACTTATCTAAGAAACTAGTAATCTATAGAGAAAGAAGATGCTTCTAAGGATTAAGACTCTATTAGCCTTGTCTATTACATAATTAGAGTCTAAATATCCTATTAGCTTTCCTCCTCCCCTCCTAAACATTAATCCTAGGCTTAGGAATAATCTTAGGTATCTAGCTAGTTTCCTAAGTACTTTTAAATGTCTCTTAGATAGATCTAATATATATAATCTAAGTCTTCTAAGTACAAAAGTAATATTAGGTCTTATTATAGTTATTAGCTATATCTATGTACTATTCTAGCTCTAGTACTTAGTCTTATTATACCTTTCTTTATCTAAGTTAGATTTCCTTAGACTTT
>LFZO01000096.1:0-85559 GCA_001578225.1 Pseudocercospora musae
TATACCTCTGTTTCTAATCTTTTAAAGTCCTAGAATAGCCCTTAGTCTAGTACTATGTTAGCTTGCTCTATACTCCCTATCTAGATAATTAGGGAGGACTGCTTCTTAGTCTCTTCGATTTTCCTTTTAATCCATGCTACCTTTGTAATCTTTAGGCCTAGGCATGTAGCTTGGTTTTGTCTCTATAGGTTTCCGATATCCTATTCTTCCTTAAAGCTCCTTATTATACTATAGGCTATGATTATGAACTACTATTAGGAGACCTTTACAGTTTTCCCTATCTTAGTTGTCTATTCTTTTTGTATTTCTAGTTTCTTTTTGTCCTACTCCTAGGCTATAAATAGCTTAATTATCCCCTTCCCTTCGTTCCTAGCCCTAATAACCTCCTTAACTACGATTCTTTCTATAATCTCTTTCTCTAAGAGTCCTTGGATTTCCTTTTGCTCCTATAGGTCCGTAATATAGACTCTAACTACTGTCCTCGGGGGTTTTAGCGCCTCCTAACTAGCTACTACTACCTAGGTGCGGTAGTTTAGGCTTATCTCTTATTGTTTCTTTATAATCTTTACTACGGCTATATTAGCTACCTTCGTAATCATATAGCTTGCCTAGTTGTGGATTGCTTTTAGTCCTCTAAGGAGCTCTACGATTATTATCTTATATGCCCTCTTAGGGGTTTTCCTATCTTCTACCTTTAGTACCTCCTCTGCCCTAGTACATAGTGCTTTCCATTCGTCCTCCCTCCCTTCCTAACTGTTTTCCCTTCGTCTCTAATTGTTCGCTACCATCTTTCTAGACAATTATCCTATAGCTAGTATATAGCTAGTAGGTATATATAGTACCCTAGTATATAGTGCTTTCTATTCGTCCTCCCCCCCTTCCTAACTATTTTCCCTTCGTCTCTAGTTGTTCGCTACCATCACTAGGACTAGGTTAAGATAATATATAGTATATAGTAGTAGACGTCGCTTTACTATCTCTAGGGAGAGGTATTTATATCTCCTATACCTATAGGCGCTCGCGCCTTATTCTAGGAGTTAGATATGTTTTTTTAGATCTAATTCTAGTATATAGTATAGATCTTCCTTCGCTAGGTTATCTAATATATTTATATTCTAGATTAGAGTTATATTCTATAGAACTATAGATATCCTAGTCTTAACTCGCTCTATATCTTAGTAGATAGCTATATCTTTTACTTAGTTAATAAAGGTATTAATATCTTAAAAGAAGATATTAGATCCTATAAACGTTAGATCTTCCTTATCCTTTAGTAGATTAGATTAGAAGAAACTAATCTTTTAGTCTCTTAGTTAGTCTATACTATTAGTATTATTATTAATTAACTATTTCTTAATTATCTACTATACTACTAGATATATTACTAGCTAGATTCCGTTCTATATTACTACTAAGGTTAGTAAATAATTAAATTACCGCTTCTCGAATTATAGTAGTAACTTTAAATATAAGCCTAGTTATTAGCTCTAGCTAGTTTAATATATTACTAGATATACTAGTTACTTATATACTTAATATTTCTAGTCTAATAGTTAAAGATAATAACGGTTAGATAGTCGTTACCAATATAGAGATAGCTAATACTAGTATATTAGTTAACTATACTCTAGTAGATAATCTCTATATTTTATTTAGTAACTTTCTTATAACCCTAGTAGTTACTATAGGAGACTTTAGGCTATAGTTCCTTCTATAGAATAGTAGAAAGATACTTTAGGCTTATTATTAGTATACTAATAAGTCTAGCTATATAGATAGATATATTTTAGTTATTAAGAAGTTCTAACGAAAATATAAAAGATAGGCTTTTACTTCTATATTAGCGACTCGTTTAGCTTACGTAAACGTATTAAAAGATCTAACTTCGTCTATTAGTTACTTAAGTAGGTTTATTTATAGTAGATCTATAGAGTAGTAGAAATAAGTAGTAGAGCTTTTAGTTAAAGTTAGCTTTTAGATTTAACTCTATTCTAGTAGTACCTTATATAGTACTTAGTAGAGAGTATTAGTACTACAAAGCTACTAATTGTTATAATTATAATAAGTTAATTAATTTAGTAGAGTAGAGAGTCTAGTATAAATATAAGTAGAAGCCTATAAGTTATTATTTACTAGTTATAGGGCTCTCTATACTTCCTACTATATATTCCTTATTAGAAGTTTTATAGTACCTAGATAAACAGTCATAGAAAGATATACGACAATCTCGAAATTTAATCGAATTTGGAGAAATCCTATTGAACACATGGTATATATGGAGCTCCGTCATATAATCAAATCTTGCATGTGACATTTAGCCATTCCACTCACTTCGCGGACTCGCAGTCCATACCCCTCCAGCAATCCTCTTCCACAACATAATTCTACCGCCGCCATGGATTTTGCCTCGCTCATGAAGTCGCAGATTGCGTCTTCATGCAGCAGATCAAACTCCAGCGAGAAGAAATATCTCAAACGCTCAGAAGTGGAAGCACAGCGTCAGGCTGAGTACCAGCGCGAGCAAGAGCGGGAAGAGCAGGAGCGCCTTGAGCGGTTGGAGAAGAAGCGAAAGCGTGAGGAAGACGAAGCCGAGCGGAACCGCGTACGTGACGAGAAGAAGCGACGATTCGCAGAAGAAAGCAAGCGCATACAGGAGGAAGAGGCTGAAGCTGAAGAAAGAGCGCGGCGAAAGAGACTGGGCTTGCCAGAGCTGCCCAAGGCAGACACTCAAGAGTCGAAGCTGCTCGATGACGGTCAGGGAGACATCTCAGAAGAAGACCTGCTAGTCAAGCTCCAGGGGCTAGGCGAGCCACGATTCCTCTTCGGCGAGGAGCACGTCCAGCGATTACGTCGGTATCGCAAACTTATGGAGAAGGCCCTTGGGCCGAAACTCACCAACGGACCAATACCAACGACTTTGGAGCTTGTGGAAGAGAAGGACATGAAGGTGCCAGAGACAGTACCAAAGGACCCGGAACAGTACAAGTTCCTGCTTCGACAGCTGGGAAGCTATTTTGACATGGTTCTCTCAGAATGGCAGTCTGCTCTTGCTCGTCGTTCGAAAGAAGTCAAGGAGTCCAGTACTGGAAAGCAAGCGCTGAACTCCTTTATTGCAGCTCGCGACAATTTGCGGCCGCTGTTTAAGAAGCTTGAGACCAACACCATCGAGCCGAAGCTTCTTTCGGCTGTCCTCGAAATTGCCAACCTGGCTCAGCTCAAACGATACGTACATGCGAATGATGCATATTTGCGGCTCTCAATCGGCAAAGCTGCTTGGCCTATTGGTGTGACTATGGTCGGTATTCACGAGAGAAGTGCGCGAGAAAAACTGCACGAGACGGAAAATCAGGCACATATTTTAACAGACGAGACAACGAGGAAGATGCTTCAAGGGATCAAGAGATGTCTGAGTTTTGCGCAAACGCGATGGCCCCCAGACGACATCGGACAGCTGATGGGATGAGCCTACAAGCAGACAATCAATAGGCAGGCGTGGTATGAATTGTATGCAGCGTTGCGGGGGACACTGACGGGCTTCAACAATGATGAGCTCGAAGAGTCCACCTCCAAGGACGCGAAAAGCCAGCGCACTCGATGAATAAAAGCGCTGATATTGTGCCAATCATCGACGGGAAGCTGAGGTCACAGATTTGTCTCCGTCAGGCCGAAGTAGTTGCAAACCGGGGGTTTGCAGGCGCGAAAGTTGCTCGCTAGCATCGATTGGCATGGGTCCACTGTCCGTGATGATGTAGCTCGGTCGCGAGAGGACAGGTATATCAAGTCCGAGTACAGTGAGGCAGTCGGACATGGCAATGTTTGGTGACCAAGAAGTCGCGTTGTGTGGGCGGGAACGAGTCTGCGATCCTGACGCTGTTGCGCGAACGCGTCTCGAGGCCTGAGTGCTCGTGCCAAATGCTCCGCCGGTGATACTGTCTCTCACCGCAGACTGCCAGACCTTCGGCAGTGAGGATACAGGACCTGGTTGAAAGTTGGGAGAATCGCGCTGCGACGTGAAACTAGACCCAGGCCACCGTCGATCGTATTTCTTCGCCAAATCTGGCGTAGCTCCTAGTCCCGAAGATGACCTGCGGTACGCGCTCTCCTTCGTGCTTTTCTGATGTAAATACCATTACCAGTTTGAACATTGGCCCTCAGCCTGTCATGCTGAATGCTCATGCACCTCCGAGGTCTGCACCAGATGCACACCATATTTCCCGCACAAGCTTTGAGCCTGGCTGAGCATCGAAATTCCCTCATTGTTTCGCGCACGATTCAGGATGGCCGATACACCTGTCAAACGTCGCCGGGGAAATGCAAAGAGCCGGGGAGGGTGCTCGAGATGCAAGTCCCAGCACTTGAAGTGCGACGAGCAGAAACCAAGTTGTGGGCGATGCACTCGACTTGGCGTTCAATGTCCCGGTTATGTTCAGCAGCTTAAGTGGTTGACGAAGCATGAACACAATGGGGGAAGCCTAAAGAGTACAGCTGAGCCTACGGCTTCAATGTCACCGAGCGAAACGGTGCTGTCTGCTCTACCCATATTGGACAGCCTCGACTGGATGAGCTTGACGCCCACTTTAGCGCCTCTGGAAGATCCACAGCCTGAAGACCCTCTGCTTGACGTTCCTGGCCCGTCAAATTGGTCGGCGACTACGCAGCCTGCTCCGGTAGAGATGAGCTGGGACCACAACATGTCCTTTGCAAATCTCCCGCAAATCACAGAGGCACATGAGCCAGGAGAAAGGCAGATATCTCGGCCGCGCAAACGCAGCCTGCTGCAAGCGCTTCAGGGCAATGTGGGAGACCTCATTCCCCGGCCCCAGCGCTTCTTGACCCACGAATCGACCGAGCTCATGTCTTACTATTTCAAAGAAGTAACGCGGATGTATGCAATGTACGACGATCACCGAAACCCTTTTCGTTCGGTCGTGTCAAGTGTCTACAGCCACTCGCTGGTGATCAATCTCGCAGCGCAGAGCATGGCTGCTGCGTGTCTGGCAGAAGTGCATCCAAGGTTCAGTGCCATTGGGCGCAGGCTCCGAAACCAAGCCATGGAGATCGTGAGCAGCGAGGCTGTCCTTGATCACCGAGCTCTCCTTGCATTGATGATGTTTGGGCCTACTGGTAATTGGCATGACACTACCGACTTGGGACTTGGCTTCTATAATCTGATGCGAGATCGAATCGATTCCATGGCTCTGTCAGGAGAGCTCGCTCTTCACGAGAAGAGTATCAACAGTTTCAACTTCTTCCGAGAGGCAATGGTCCACTGGGAGATGCTATTGGTCTTCGCAGTAGACAGCGACAGTATGCGACCGTGTAAGTCGCCGATCGGACCTGTCATTGAACTGTCTCCCAACAAACGTATTGCGCATCCTTGGACCGGAGTTGGTCGTGACATAATTCAAGTGTGTGCCGATATTGGCAGACTTGTTCGCAGTCATCGAGTCCGACATCAGACCCAGCAATTTGTCACGCAAGCATACATTGCCAACATGCGAGACGATCTGGAATCTGCAAGAACTTTGGAAAGCCGGTTGCTAGCTTGCAAAACACCAGATGCCTCGACGATTCTGGAGCCTGATGACCCAGGCACACCGGTCTGGCACTTGACGACTCTGGCCGAAGTATATCGCTATGCTGGCCTCTCACAGCTCTATCGTGTATTCCCTGATGTCTTGGTGGAGCGCTTGCGTGGCGAAGCACCGGACACTCTGACAATTTCGAGCGACGATCATCGAGAGACCGATCGAGAATGTTGCAATCGATGGCTAACCGCATTCAGCCTCGAGGCTCTTCGTTTGTTGCAAACAGTGCCTCTGGAATCTGGTACTCGTGATTTTCAACCATTTTTGCTCGTTGCGCTCTCCAGCGAACTGGTCTGCGATCGGTCGCAAAGCCCGCATGCTCCGGGATTTGATGACCTGGGTGGCGAAAGCATAGATACGGATTTTGTCGAGGTCTCCATGATCAGAAAATTCGTTCTTGATCGCCTGGCCCACTGCTTGAGACTTCTTCCCCCAAAGCCAATACGCGTCGCTATGGATATCGTCAAAGAGACGTGGCGTCGAAGTGACAGTGGTCTACAAGATGTCTATTGGCTCGATGTGATGATGCAGAATGGCTGGGAAACTATACTGGCATGAGCGAGATCGTCCATGCCCACAACTCGATCACGAATGTGGTCAATCAGACGCACTTGGACAGTTCATGTCACTCACTGGCGCTCACTACGAAAGGCACAGCGGATCATGCACTACTAATGCATTTCCAAGACCTCCGTGTGCCTATTGTGGATTCGCTCCGCCATTCCACTGCGCCCAATCTTGGTCTCCATTGACCTGCGGCCACCAATTCGTCTGGGCAATGCCTTCGAAATTTGCGCTCGCACTATTGGGCACGTCGCTTGGGAAAGTGTCCCACATCATATCATCCCAAAACTCGTTCACGGCAGCCTCGCCGTTGGGACTGATTCCCCACCCGGTATTCAGCGAGCTCATGATGTCCGATGCGGCATAGGTAAGACCATTTGGATACTGAGCAGGAACTTCAGCAGCCGGCTCTGCAATAGGCTGTGCGGCGAACAAGGACGTATCCGGGACGACCATCGACATCCGCCGCTGCAACATTTCTTGTTGCTGCTGATGATATCGTGCGTTATGCGCGGCGACATATCTTGTCGCATCGTGCAGATTCTGGACAACGTCCCTGCTCTTCTTGGCAGCTATGGACCAGGGTTGCATTCTGTCGAAGAATGCTATCGATCTTTCGATGTCACGGTGCCATCGCTCGATGTCGTCATCGCTTCCAGGTGTCACCAAAGAGCTGTCGCTTCCTGGTGTACGCAGAGGACTTTCGCCAATTGTGGGGTTAGGAGGCATCGACAGCACCGAAAAGAGTGATAGTAGAGGCACCATTACAGCTTGGTACATCATCCACACGCCATTCCAGCCAGCGATCAAGTCGTCTTTGCACGTTGCATCAATATCCGCAATAGCTTGGCTTGCAACAATTCTGCATCTCCCGACCGCCAGTCTCTCGTCAGATGACATGTTGGTCCAAGCCGTGCGTCTTAGCGCTGTCGCAAGCAGCACTGGCCGATGCATGAGAAGCTTCAGATTTTGATATCGCCAATGCATGATGGCTCTTGGCGTCTTCAGCACCTCTGGACATGCTGTCTTGTCCCTGTCCGGCGGCTGCGAGAAGTCAAATGGATTCGTATTAGATGCCGTGGATGTTGCCGGCTTTGGCGAGCTTTGCCTGTAGTCTCTGGAGCTCTGTCGCTTCTTCAGCTGTGGCCTTTCAAGCACATCATGTAGAATTGGAGGCAGTTCATCGTGCCACTTCTCGAGCTCTGCGTCCAGCGCGAATAGCTCTTCGAATTCAATGAAGGATCTCTCAGCCAGGACATCCTGAACCTTGGTTGCGATCTTGCAAAATGTGACATTGTGTATTATCGGCAGTAGCCGCAGCGATGCCAAATACTGGGCGTTGTTCATCTGCTCGGGAATCCTTGGATGCTGCACAGTAATTCGGCCGGTCCTTCCGAGACTAGGTCTCCCAGTTGTGATGCTGGCCCAAGAATCTAGGGTGTATAGGCTCCACCAGGTTCTCCTTCGTATCTCGACAGGAACCTCTGGATTGCTCAAGACTATACCACCACTTCCGGCGGAGGTGTCGGCTCGCCTGCTCTCGCTGTATTCTCGATGCAGGCCATGCGCTGTAGCCATTCTCAACGTGGCACCCATGATACCATTCGCCTCGTTCGGCCTGTTCAACCAGTGCAGGTAGTATCCGCTGAGCAATCCGAAGGCCTGCAAGACATACAGACTGCCGCTCCCGAACGTTTCCACTTCCATATGCTTCCGTGCTCGCTGATAAAATGCCATATGCTCTTCGTTATCACATGTCGAACTGGCCAGACATCCTAGTGCGAAGACCATGTTGAGTAAGGTGAGCCAAGGAGAGTCCCTTCGCGAGCCGTAGAGGTAGCTTTGTCGGAAGTGGTCCTCATCGATCATAGGCATGAGCACGTGTATGTGAGCGAAATAGGAATCGATGAGTCTCTCACCAATATCCGCAGGAGGCAGATAATGTGGATCCGGATCGAGCGTACATGGAGGTGGTGTAGAGCTCTGACTTGGTTCAGCAGATTCGTCTTCTTGTGCCTGGACCAAGAACGATCGAGCCATTGGCGCAGTCTTAAACATCACCTTCATTGCGGCGTTGATCGAAGATACTCCAACATAGGAGGATGCTTTATCGACGGAAAGGGACAGCCCGTTGACATCGTCAGATATGCCCTGAATTTTGTCCTTGAGTCGCTTGACCTCGTCCGTCGCTGGATCGAGCTCTGGCGCTTGCTCTAATCCTTCGAGACTATCGGCTCCATCTGACTTTCGCAATGGATCTTCAGACACACCAACCAGCGGATCTGGTGTATGACCTGGAGAAGTAGCCGTAGCTGGTAGCGTCACCGCAAGGTTGATCAATTCAGTTCGTGGCAACGAGACAAAGTCCTCAAGCTCTTTTCCAGGGAAAAGCTTTGCGAAAACAGCATGATACTGATCAACCTGAGCCTGCAATTTGTCCAGCAGCCTGCAGATGGGCGTCAGTCAAGAATCACACCAGCTTCCTGCTCATGCTTACTTGCGAGATGGGACAATCCTTTGCGCTGGCTTTGAATAGGCACACAGCTCTGGGTGTTGATACCAATTGCACTGACCGCAAGGCTGTGCACCATCACATCTTATTTTTCTCCGTCGGCACTCAACGCATGCGTTGCTCGTAGATGTCCTCCTGGAGCCGCCTGGACGTCCTTTGCCACCTTCGCCTCCATCGACGAGGTTCAAGCTAGTAGCGGCTTGGAAAGTGTGGTACATGTTGCGATTGTGTCCTCGTCACATTCTTCGCTGAAATTCTTGAGATGCCTTGTTTAATCATACCGTAGAGTTCAGCATCTTTACACAAGACCAGAATACCATAGATGATGTCGACATATGACGAAATGTGGTAGTGCTTATAAGGGAATTTCGGACAGAAGGTGTTTGGGACCTCGCCTCGTTAGCCACGATGAGCACGCTAATAACCCGATGGCTCTGCGACAGGCACATGGTATAGTGTAGGCTGAGATCCTGCCCGAGCCAGGCCCTGCTTGGTTATAATTGGAGGTATGCTGGACATGCAGAACCCCGCCTTTGCAGCAGGAGCTGGGGGTGGCGGAAGATCATTTGAAAAGTTTGAACGGCATTCTCGGCAGAGGGCAAGGCTAGAGGCTTGGATTTGTGTGCGTGTAGGCGAAACATATCGCTTGCCCAACTCGGCTAGAAGTCCGACCGAGCAAAATGCGCTCTCATCACAAGTAATTTTGGGGAGGAAGGAGAAGGGCCGCACGAACAGAACAGTCCATAAAGTCTCGGAAGGCAATCGTAGACTGTCGCAGCGGCATCGCAACCATGAGAGCATCCTTGTTGGTACGTGCTTGCCGCCTTCCGGCCGCTTACCGTGCAGCCATGCACAAGCATTCAATCCAGTCTCACGGAGCACCAAGATATGTCCACTTCAGGGCCTGATCGTGGGCTCCAAGACCTCGAACCGTGACGACTTGCTCGTCTCCAGGTACCACGTCGATGGCACTGTCATTCACGAGAATACCTTCCCTCTCCTCGAAGACAAGTCCCTTGGTTGGTTTTCCAGCGTTGATGACGATCTTATCGCCTGCCGGGATGACGTCCACGTCCCGGTTGGAGAAGTCGAGGTATTTCAGAGGCTGTGGCCAGTCCACGTCTCGCGAGACTATGTCACCGTTCACCCATATACGTGCGGCAAGCACATGAGGCTCTTCCTGGACGTTGTCAATCGTGCCCTTCAGAATCTCGGTCGTCCCATTTGCACTGATCGTGACGCCCGTTTTGACAAATTTGTCTTTTATATCCTTGCCCGTGGCAATGCTGATGTACCGGATCTCAACGGTCGCCTGCACATCACTTGTCTTGGAACTGGCCACCCAACACTCGTAGGCAAGGCTTTTGGCAGGCCGTGCATGTACGACACTCCAGTCGTGATGCTCGCGCTTGACAGAAACGGCGATTGGCGCCAGCACTCGGCGTACGGCATAGTAAGCCGGCTTCTTGCGGAGGAAGTAGTCTACGATGGACCACGATGTCACAGGCCAACAGTCATTGAGCTGCCATAGCAGAGCTCCGCCGCAGAAGCGCTTCTGGCCCCATTGCTGCCGCCAGCCTCGATATCCGAACATCAAAGCTTCTGCCTGACTGAGCTGCGTCAGATGGATGTACTTTTCAAGATCCGTTGCTGTACGAAAGTTTTCAACCAAGTAAGTTGCGATTCTTCGTTCGTGTCCATCGGCCTTATTGTGAAAGTCGATCATATGGCTCTGTGGGTACAGCTGCGTCGGATCTGTGACGTACCACTTGATTGTGTCAATGTGAGGGAAGGCTTCCATTCCAAATTCACTGTTGAATCGTCCGCCCAGCGTGTCAAAGATTTGGTATTTCTCTTGAGTGCCATGCCAAACATTCCACTGGTGCATGTCCCCGACCGTCGGGTCGGAGCTGATCTTCCCGTCACCCCATGGCGATCCTGGATGGTACGGGACGTGCGGCACGTGAGCAGCCACTACGTCTGGGAGCAGCTTCTCGTATATGTAGCGAGCCGGGAAGTCTGACTTGAGCCAATTCTCGGGATTCTTGTCTTCGTAGTCATAAGTAAGACCGAGCTGCTCCTGTACCTGGTAGTCTTCGTTGTTGCCAGCATAGATCACGATCGAAGGATGATGTCTTAACCTTTTAGTCTGACATATGCATTCTGCTTCGATCGACTTCAAAATCTCAGGAAAGCAAGGGTAGTTGCCACAGCCGAACATGAAATCCTGCCACACAAGAACGCCGAGTTCGTCACAAGTCTCGTAGAAGATGTCTTCTTCCCAAATGCCGCCGCCCCATATTCGGATCATGAGTTGATAGCCATCGACCATCATCTCGAGCCACTTCCGGTAGCGGTCTTTCGTAATGCGTGGCGTGAAGCTATCTGCTGGAATCCAATCTGAGCCTCCGCAGAAGACATCAATACCATTGATGCGAAAGTAGAATGTCTTTCCGATGTCGTCTGGCTCCTGTATGAGTTCAGCCTTGCGGAATCCTGTTCTTCTGCTTAGGGTATGGAGCTCATGATCAGCAGCAGTGATCTTGGCAACGATGGTGTAGAGCGGCTGCTCGCCATATCCATGAGGATACCAAAGCTTCGGTTCGGGGAGGTGGAAGTTGAGGTTTGCAAGGCCGCCTTCGTTGGAGGTGGCGAGATCAGAGAAGACCTCTTCGGCGCCAAGGAAAATGGCGATATGGACGGCGTCGGCAGCATTGCCTTCGATTGTCGCAGCGATGGTGCCAGAAACACACTGGAATGAGGCATCAACGTCATAATCAACTCTGATGTCGGCCACGCGGGCTTGATATGTCTCAAGGCGCACAGCACGCCATGGCCCACAAGGCGATAAGACTGGGCCCCAGTCCCAGCCCCAGTGGTACTGGGCCTTCCGCGCAGCAAGCCGAGCCATGTCACCATTGAAGCCAACCCACTTGTGCTCCGGATGCGCGGCTTTTATCTTGCGGGCCTCCAGCATGGCCGACTTGAATTCAATGTGCAGCGTCGTGTGTGCGTCGAGCCTCAGGACTTCGGTCACGTCAACACGATGCATAATCCACATGTTGTCACTCTCCAAGATGGTCTTGCCGTCCAGCTTGACGGTAGCGAAGGTGTCGAGCCCATCGAAGGCCAGCACATGTCTTGTGCCGGCGTCCCTGCTGGCTGGCGCGGGTATGTGCACTCTGTAAGTCCATGACTTCTCGCCAACCCATTCGCATTGAAGCTCATTGAAGCCAAGGAACGGATCTGCGATTCTGTGGCATCGGTCAGTGGCTGTGAGTGAGGCGCAGACTCCCGCTTGGCTTTGCATACTTCTTGTGGTCAAGCAGATCCAGGTGAACATTGGTGGGCACCTTTGCGACGGACAGCCATTCGTGTGACTGCGTCTGTTTGAACGACCAGCCTTCGGCAAGCTCGACCGTCTCCATCGCTCTCGCCCTCGCCCTCGCCCTCGCCCTCGCCATCTGGTCGCGGCTGCCACGTCGCCAAAACGCGTGTCGTGAAGGCAGGAGCTCTGTCGGTGGCCAGACAGGGCAGGGCAGGAGCATTTTAGTATTGGCAGGAGCATTTTAGTATTCACGGAAGCTGCCCGGCTTGCCCCACTCTGGCACTTCCCTTTGCTGTCACATCGCCGCAAGACACACGGCCACCTCCTTTCCGCAATCAAATCGGCGAAGGACTGCCATGAGCATGAGAGCACCTGTCTCTCCGTCTCCGCGTCCAAAGGAGTTTGGCTGGCAGCTGGCAGCGCGTTGGCCATCGCCAAGACGCATGATCCTGGCAACTGGCTGCTTCCTGCTGTGGAGTCACTCAGGGCTTCTCGGTAGATTGTTCCATCTTGGCTATGTAGTACTGTACATTGTCTCCTCTGACCCCTGAAAATGTCAGAATGTCGACGACAGCCGCGAACTTCCCATAGAGCTACAGCTTAGCCGCATCGCCTAGCACCGCCCGCTCATCTGCCTGATTGCCAGCGCCAGCCTCGTTCGTCTGCGATCCAGCAGTACCTTGGGCGGCTTGCTCCCGAAGCCGTGATTTCTTCCTTTGGCCCAGTTTCTTGCTGTACCAAGCTGTACGCAGTTGTGCATCCTTGACTTCTGCAAACAAATTTGCCGCGATGCTGTTAATGATCTTGCTTCTTGCTGCCTTCGCAGCGACCTCTTTTGTTCCGCCTTCGGGCTTATCATCAATGATGCCTCTGAATTGCCTGACATCATCGACAGGCTCGTCGTTTGGTTTCGGTGCAATATGCCGCACAAATCCCATCCGATCGTGCTTCACGTCTGCGGGCCATCTTTCTGCGAACTCTGCATCTAGCATGTTGGCCCACTTGACTGTAATGTCTTGACCAGTAAAGATGGGCTTTCTGATGAGATTGGCCAGCATCTTTCGTGTCCTGTTCTCTGGCTCGAGCGCAGAGCCTTTGGCAACAGGCGTTCCAGCCTTGGCAGCGGCGATAGGATCGAGCTCACTTGGAAAGTCCGAGAGGTACTGGCGGAAGTCGACCTCCTGGACTGGAGTTTGTTCGGATGGACTTGCAATCTCAGCACGAACGCCCTCCCGAGCAGCCTGCTGTTCGACTGCCGCACGAGCCTTAGCATCTGCGACCTGGGCGGCACTCCACTCCATCCTCCGAATCTGCAAATGGCTCTTTTCAATATCTCTCCGTGTATGTAATGCTTTTTGGAAGGCACTTCTCCGTTCTTTGGACTTTTTGTCCTTGTTCTGCGCTAGTTGCTCGGCCTCTGCCACCTCAGCCTCCATGATTGAAATTTTGCCCTTCAACTCATCCAGCTCGGTGGCATTGCGTTCTGCTAAGCTGATGATGGTGTCCTGGTCCTCCCTATTTTGCCGCTCGAGAGCCAACTTTTGCTCTTTACTGATTACGGCGCCCTTTTCTTCTTGCCGTGATAAGATTGCGGCCAGGTCTGCGATTGAATTTGCTTTCTGGTCCATCACCATCTTCACGCGCATGTTCCATTTCTTGCGCTTGATTATGTCATATACAGTCTCTTTTTTGCTACCGCCTCGATCGTCCAACCTGCGCTGCATATCTTCGATCTCCTTCTCGGTATATGGTCGTTTCATCTCCGCAGGAATCTCCCAACAGGTCTCGTGCAGCATACGATACTCGCGCAGCTGCCGGAATAGTTCGAGGCCTTGTCTCTGGCCATCACGCGAATTCGAGAGGGACACCATCCATAGGGGGCGCCATGAGTCTTTTCGGATTTTGGGAGGGTTGTTGTTCGCGCCCACGTCTGCCAGCTGCTTCAAGTGTACATTCTATCGCGCAATTAGCAATCTGAAATCATGGCAGAACTCATTGACACATTGACACGTACACGCAGAGTGCGCTCCAGTGAGTACAGAACCTGCTTCGTGCGGACATTGCAGTAGGCGTAAATGTGCCTTCCGTACTGTCCCCCATGCATGCCATACCATGTCCGTGGCATTTTGGATTCTCAACACTATCGTCGTCCTTGGCACATCATGTCGATGGATGGAACAATGGCTGAAGTACTGGGACCCTGAAGGTCCAAACAACTACACCTAAGGCTTGGGCTGCTGCTTTGCCAAGCACCACTCCCGAACTCTCCGTAGTTTCAGTTGCATAGACTGCCTTGGCACGCTGTTCCCCTTCAGGGGCTTCACTATAGGCAGTCCAAGGGAGCATCTAGGGTTTGTAGTAGATGGGACCTGGCTCCACTGTCATTAGTATTACTAAAAACATCTAGTAATAGATATTTCTTAGTAGTCTAGAACTATCTAAAGAAAAGTCTAGTAGATAAGATACTTATAATATTATATTCTTATAATAAATAAAAAATAATCTAATAATTATAATATATAGATAATATTATTCTTCTTATATTACTAGTCTATCTCTCTATAGAGTAAGTAGCTATCTTACTATTTAGGTTTATAGAGGGGAAAGGCGTTAAGTCTAAAACTCCTTATATCCTCTATATCTTTATAGGTTACTATAGTCCTCCCTCTTAGTTTAGTATTGCTTTAGATATTTATAGTAGCTATAGAGTCCTTTCCTCTTACTAGGCCTTAATCCCTCTAGGTAATTAGCTCTACCTCCCTCTTCTCCTAGACTATACGTAAAAATTAGTCTAGTACTCTCTTCTAGACCAGCTATCCAGCCATTACCTCTAGCCCTCTCCCTACATTAACCACTGTTTTCCAGCCTAAGGTTTCTCCTTATACGAATAGCTAATCTCTTCTCTAGACTGGCACCATGACTCCTCAGCTCCGTGGCTGCATTGGCTGCTCGCTGATGAAGCCTCTATGCTTACTTGGCTCGAAGCGCAGAGGGTGATGTGGGAAGTGCTGCGATACACGGCTGCTGACTCCCTAGCAGTGCCTGCAGTGTTGAGACAAAGGTGCCCGTTAAGAAATCAGCCTACTGTAGGCGTGAGTGGCTGGCGTGGGCGCGCCGTAATCGCAGAACAACACTACAGCCTTTGCCTTCAAGAATCTTGGCGCTTCTCGCGCAGCGAGTCACTTGCTCATCGGCTGTTGTTGACTTTTTGATCGGAACCGGTATGTACCTGGGCGACGGCCTTGCAGGCGACCTTCTTATCGAGTGTATACTCCCTTCAAATCGGACTTTGACATTCTCCTCGCCAAGATAGACAGGCATTCAAGGTGCCTGACGATCAGGCCTAGCTCAAAAGTATAATGCAAACATCCGGTTGACGACCTTCCTGATCATAGCTGTTGTGGAATGCCAGGCCGCGCAGACTACGTACTGGAATCTCGAAGACTAGGGTATGACTTTGGGCTGTCTACCCTGACTTCCAGTAGGTAGCATCTTGCCGAACATCAACCAGATGCAGGCTGTCTCTCATGAACGACCGATGATGGGAGTAGGACCTTAGGCACGAAAGACCGACTCATGCATACCTAAGGCTGAGGTTGTCTTTCTCTGGCTCATTCTCTGCTCAAGAAGCTATGCCACCATCGGCTGCCAACGAGGTGGCTTTCGCAGCCTGTACAACACACATCAGCTACCACGGGCAAGCAATAGCCGTGCCAACCTAGTCCGGCCACTTTTGGGTTCGCTGTGGAGCGGGGCCACACTTGACGATGGACAAGCAAGTCAACGTAGCCAGCATCTCCACGCGCAGCCATGTGCGCGCCGAGTACAGCATGGGCACTCGCTATCACATCTTACTCACTGGGATTTGGAGCAATCCAGAGCTCGTACGGTCGGCAATCTGAGCGTTGAGAGCAGAGCTCTGTGACGACAATCACCGAATTCGAAATACGCGACCAAGCATGGCACGAATCATTGGGATATGTCGTGCAAAACTTGTTAGTAATACATGGAATACTGCTGTGCCCCGGTAGAAAAAGTGCCTTGCGATCGGAGAAGCGGAGTTCCCTCAGTTGTCTAGTACGGCCAATTCTGCAACCATGCAGGTGTCGCCTGAGCCAACAGGCACAGGGCAGTCGAGGCAAGCAGGCAGCTCGTCTGTATGCTTGCCATTTTCATCTGCCTGCTGTAACCGGTGAGCGAGGAAGAGCATCACGATTGACTTCCAGAGCAACGTCTAGCTTTCAAGCCTAGTCTGGCCGCTGAAAGACCATCGAATACGCGCTGCCTGAAACTCCAGCTCGTCTGCGCAATCTATGGAAACCGACTTGGCAATTCTGGACCCGTTAGCTCAAGCATTCTGTCTCGACAAGTGGTTCCAAGACGATGATTGGTGGTCTTGCGATGTTCAACTCTATGGACTTGAGTCCGGCTGACGAACATTCGCCAATGGGCCCTTGTCAGCCCGGTTGTCACAACCGATCTTGATGCTACGTACCTGAATGCTTCCATCCTACGCTACTTCAGCCGGCCTGGTTCGAAGCTCAACTGACCCGACCTGCGGTGGCAAAGTCCCAAGTAACGTAAATCTACAGATCACTGACCCTTGCAAATAATATTACCCGCACACGTTAAATACTGATAGGGCTCCTTGGGCATTCAGCATCGCAGATGGGCGCAGTCAAGATAGCGGGCCACTCTGCGATAGCGTAAAGCAAAAAGCGCGTCTACCATTTGAAGCTCTAGCGTGTTATGTGTGAACCGCTCTGGTTCAGACATTCCATCCCGGCGTGATCGAAACGTGCGAAGCTTAGAGTTCCAACTGGCATTGAGTTCAGGGCCGCACCAGTCGGAATGATGCAGAGCAGCAAGGCTCTGGGACTTTCGCCAAAGTTAGAAGAGCTCTCGAAGAGGTTTTTGATGTGCCGAGACCTATGCTGAAGTCCCTATCAAGAGGCAACTACCGATTGACGCCACTGCAAGCGTTGCATCGAGAACGATGTATCAGCGTCGTCAAGGCACGTCTAGAAGCGAAGGTATATACCTATCAAATGCGTCGAGCTTGAGGGCTTGGGAGCTGCAGCGGACGTTCACCTTTGTCGTTCGTCCTGTGCAAGAGAGGTCACGGTCTGGTCTGCGAACATGCGTCTTCTCTATGGTGCAGCAGTCCTGCTACTGCCATGGACAGCAGCAAGGCCCGGCGACAGTCCGCCAGTGGCTCCGGACTCTTACAAGTCTTCCCCAGTGGAAGCTCTCAAGGGTGCACCACCGCCACCATCGCAGCCTTACAGTTCACCGCCTCCACCGCCGCCGCCAATGACATACGGGCCACCCAAGCCTCCGCAATCAGCTCCGGTTTGTACTTGACCGCAAAATCTCGTACTTGGCTAATCTGCTTAGGCATATCACATGGCTAACGCGACCTGCACCAACATGACGATGAATGCCACAAACAGCGCAAACAACTACACAACACTTTTGCCCCCATGTAGTAACGCCAAAGTGCCAACTCCGCCATACAAACCTGCCAACAACACAAATAATGCAACAGTACCCAGTCCGCCGCCTCATGGACCGAACAGCACAAACACAACGAGCCCACCACCACCTCCGCCTCCACCAATTATGACTTATGGTCCGAACACGACTAATGCAACTAATACCACTTTGCCTTCACCGCAGCCTCATGGTCTCAATGCGACGAATATGACAACGCCGCGACCTTCCCCGCCCTCACCGCCGTACTTGACCTATGGCTCCAACACAACTAACATGACCAACACCACGAAACCAGCTCCTTCACCTTATGGCGCCAACATGACTAACATGACTGCGCCTCCAGCTCCTGGTCCGTATGGTGGAAAGTTGACGAATTCAACCAACACCACACTTCCTTCTCCACCAGTTGGCGGCAACATGACTAATACAACAATGCCAAACATTACGATTCCCATTCCGCCTTACAAGATGAACACTACGACCAACTTGACCTACTGCGTGATTGAAGCAGCGACTACGATTGAGCAAGCCACTCTCTTCAGTGAATTTGTAGATCTCATTTGGAAAGAAGCAGACATGAAAACGGCGCTGGTGAAACACGTTTCCAAGGATTTGATCAAGCACGACTGCGATGCTGAAGGGGGTTTGGCACCTCCAGGTAGGACGGTGGTAGAGCGGGTAGCATTCGACGGTGGGGCGGGATGGGTGCATTCGATGTCGAGTGAAGATATGACTGCGTACGTCGACATTTATCGTTTCGAGGGTACTTGCATTGTGGAACATTGGTATCTGACACAGAAGATGACGAATTGTACGAAGTCTTACGCACTATGAAAGCAGACGGAACAGCGATCATGATGGGATGACAGTATGAAGTTGATACCCTCGTTTATAGTAGGTTCAAGGCAGACTTTCTCGGCACTGAGATTTTCCGCCCTGACTGCACCTTTCACTTTCACAATGGCTTGTCCGGAACATCACACCTCTGTTTTGTCCTTTGGTATACAGAATCTCGGCGCTCGCTCATGATAGTCTCTGCCATTGCGACATTGTGCTGCCTCGTGTCGACCCCTCTCGATCCGGCCGGCCGCGTGCATTGCAAGAGCCAACAGGACAGCACGCCAAAACAAATTTGCACCAAAAAGAGGTCGACCACAGAGGTCCGCCCGTTCGAAACAAGAATGTGTATTGTCTACCGCATGCTGGACGTGAAAGCTTCTACAAGGGTTTCCTCTTGAAAAATCTAGTAGAACGGTGAAAGGGCTTGAGTAGCGGGAGCGCAACAGGTAGGCTGATGTCGAGCGACTCATAGGCTATGCATGTACCTCTGGCCCTCCGAAGCCCAGCGAGATTGCCGGGCTGTGATGGGCCTGCGCATTCGATCAGCATCCCCAGGCTTGTCGTCATCGCGAAGGAAGGATAAGCAGTATCAAGTCAAGCACGGCACAGACTCTGCGCCATGAACGTAGTAGGGAGCGACACGGGCACGTCTGACATGGCAACAGAGTCTCAATGCGATGTTGAACAAGATACTGCGGGCACAAGGTATACGCACCTGCAGCTGCGCATGATCTGCTTGATCGAGATTTCTCGCACCTCCGTTCTCCTTCTGCTGAGCTCGCCAACACTCCTTAGCACAGGAGCCTTTTGGCGACAGATGCCACGCCGAGTAGAAGGAGATCCTGCAGACAGATTGCAGGTCACCCGCCCGCTAAACCCGTCTGTGCGAATGGATCAGTGATATGAGGAATATTCCGGAATAGCAGCAGCGACCGTCCTCTTTCACAGAAAATGATACCATTAGACAATGTGGCTAAATCTCTAAGCGAATATCATGCCAAGCGCCGTAAGACTATCTCGAATGGCACAATAGGACAGCAGATTGCATACGCAGTAGAATACACAGAAGCCACCAACACCGGTACAGGAAACGATCCTGACCGGCTTGCGCCTCGAAAGCCGACCGTTAGACGCAAAGGCTTGACTTCTGCTATCTGTTTGGGAGACCTACGCTCTCTTGCCCGCAGTCTAACCTCGAGAGGCGGTCAGTCGGATATGCCAGTGAAATAGCACTACTTAACGAAGAACTCGTTCAACTGCGATCCAGCTTGGACGAGCTTATCGACAAGGCAAATGGCGGAACAGACGCCTTTGATAAGAAGTCTGATATTCAAGCTAAAATCAAGCTGGCCGAACAGAAGCTGCTCTATGCGAAGAAAGAGTGAAACATGGAGCTGACACGTCAATTGCATAATGAGGGAGATTCGTAAGCCAATGGAGATTTTTACCGTCCAGGCACTGCGATTAGAGCTCGCAGAGCAAAAGCAGTAGCATCGCACGGATATCAATGAGTTGCGACGACTACAAATGAGTGTAGTCACTCAGACGCGCGAGCACTTCATTGAGGAGCTTACCTCACAGAAGTCAGCATACGAGGCCAAGCTCCGCATGAGGAACATTGACGGTACAGCTGCTTTTGAAACCGGCGCAATTAACGGTGGATATGAGCCAGTATCCGACTCAAGTGATCTTGCCGCACAGGTAGAGAAGCTTACATAGCAGCTGCAGTTGACGACGCTAGAACTCAGCGCTGCCCAGCAGGATCTTGACGAGTCTCGCACAAGGCTTGCCGACGACCAATTTGTCTCAAGTCGACAGCGCGGAACTATCTCCCAGCTACAGCAGTCACTTCAGAACCTGAGCATCGCGAATTCCAAGGAGAATTCGGCATATGCAGCACTGCAGAATGAGAATAGATCACCGAAGGCGCAGAATACATCTCTAGCGCAGGAGACCAAAATCAATCGCACCGCGGCAGCCAATAGCCAGAGTCAACCCGCTCAACATCAACGCCAACCCAAGGCCATCATTAACGACTGTACGTCGGGGGCGGAGAAGAAACTTCAAGAGCAGCTGGAAGCAGCAAAATCGGAAGATTCCCACCATGGAGCGGGAAGTAGAAACGCGGAACGAGTAAATCACTTCACTTGAGAACAACTTGGAGGCGGCAGAGCAGGCTCGGGACAAGGCGCGTGCTGTAGCCTTGCAAAAGGAAGAAGAGAATGTTCGACCTGTGGGACGCCGCGAGGCCCACATTGCGGAATTAAAGACCGGAATGATGCGCTGAGGTCCGGATAGTACCATTCCAGACCCCAGGGGCGGAGGAGGACCGCTGCCACGCGTTTGAAAAGCGCTTGTGCGTGGTTCATCGCAAGACATCGAGAAAGCAATTCCTAAATGGGTGAGTGGTTTCATGTTGCACATCGGGAATTTTGAAGGCCATTGAAAGAGAGCGCTGCTTCTAGGCGCATGGCATGACGAACGAGGATATGTAGAATGAGGCTGCGGAATACGAGTCTACTTGGCGTAACCGGTCGGCATTAGCGAGCATCTCATACGCTTTGCAAGAGCTGGCAGGCACTGAGTACGTGGGTTGAAAGAACGGTATAACTGGAATAGTCCTCAAGAAATGAGTGCTGTGTTGTAAAAGCATGTGATAGCATAGCATCTCACTTGAAGATGTGACAACTCGCTCTCATGATGAGATGTTCTCTCCTTCAGCGCGGCGAACGTGTACACTGATACCAAGACACTGATCTATGTCCCATTGTTGTAACTTCCGAGATAGTATGGGGCACAGGATGGCTGTGAGAGTGTGGCAATGAAGTTGTCGATCAAGGCCGCAGCTGATTCGCATTAGCATAGCAATAAAGTGTCTCGAATGAAGTGGTCACTTACCAGAACTATTGTCCGACACGCTAAACTGCAAGCTGTAGATATTGTTAAAGCCGTTGAACGCGCCGTATACCTGATCTTGTACAACACTGCCGTTCGTTTTGAAGGCGAAATTCTGGCTAGCGATTTGGCTGCCACTTTTGCTGAATCCTGTCGCCGTGACTGTTCTTGGTCAGCCAATACGACAAGTCGGCATGTTTGAAGCATCGTGAACATACTGTTGCAAGCGTGTGGTAATGAGCCGGCGGTGTATGGACTTGGTAGCACACATCCGTACCAGAAGCTTCTCGGAGTGAACGAAGTCAACGTAGATTCGATGTACCCAGCTGTGATGACTGGAGTCTGTCCGAAAAGGGTGTTCGTGCCAGCACCAAAGGTGGCAGCATCGGGATAAGTGTGTGGCGCAAGGCCTAGATGATTCCCGTCAAAGTCGGGGTCTGTGTTCACATAGTTGATGTGAGAGAAATTGAGCAGATTGTAGACGTTGATGGGCACGATGCCGGTGATTGGGTCTCCCGGGGTTGCCGATTCGAACTAGATGGTTGTTAAGAATTGCCAAGGCAGGGGCAAGATATGCTGACATTGTAGTTGACTGTAAATTGTTCTGTAGCCGCTCCGCTTGTGCAGCCTGGTGTGGGAGCAAAGCTGGTCTGTGTCGTCACAGGAAACTGAGTGACGACAGGAAGCTGAGCGTAGGTTGCTCCGAGAAGCAGGAATGCAATTGCGGTCTTCTTTGCCATTGTGAGAATCAGAAATCGGGTGACAAGTGAAGAAGTCGTCCAGATGAGAAATCAGAAAAGCGATGTAGGGCTGGAGAGTGGCACATACGTAGCCACCTCGGCAGCATAGAAATAGATCAGCACATCTGCTTCATCACTTCACCACGCTACTGTATGTATTTTATGCCTCCTTACATGTAGCTCTCTCCTTCGTTGTTTGCCTCTCTGCGTACACATGGCCGACAAGCATGCAGCCTGGCGTTCGAAGGTGGACTGCAAACGCACGACATTATTGTTCCAGCAGCGCATATCGTGGCGCAGACAGTAGGGCACTCTCAGGCTCAGCGATGGTATGTGGAGTTGTGTCTTGTTTGCAGCGGATGAAGTCTAATAATCGCTTGAGAAGGAAGGTGGTGTAAGAGGCAACCGAGGCCGATATGATCCGATGTCACGGGGAGTCACGGCAACATCGCAGTGCGGGGGTGGGGTGCAGTTTCCCCAGATGTTCAGGCGGCTTGGCGCTTCTCGCTTCTCGCTTCTCGCTTCTACTGTAAGTTGTCCGGTCTCTTATCACCATCACTTATCTATGATACGCCTCCGCCGCCTATCATCGCCAACCATCATGTCTTCGTGCAAGTCACATGTACGGCCCTCTACCGGCGGACGTACTAACTATCACCCATCCATAGCCTGCATAGCCTGCATAGCCTGGGCCGAGCTCAATTCTCCACTCCATCTCGCTGTCATCAGGAACCCATCTTATAAGCACGACCAACTGCATCCAGGCGGCACGTGTGGCTGAGCACGAGACCAAGAGCCGCCGTGCTGCTTGTGTCAGGCGACCCCCAATCATTCAGCTCAACATAACACAAGGCCGCGAAGAAAGACGTCGTGAATACCACACACGCGCATCCATTCACCCGGTCATGAATTCATGGCTGTCGACGTCCGCCTTTGAGCCTCATATACCTGACCATTGTGCGCCGGAGACCGACTTCTTATTACGATTCAGCAGCACATTCCACACTTGCGTGCCTACGAAACTCGCCTTTGCATCAAACCTTCTTGGAGCATTCAGCATTGTCGCCTGGCTATTTGCTCAACTGCCGCAGATATACAAGAATTGGTCATTACAAAGCACATCCGGATTGTCCATCTTCTTCTTGGTAGAGTGGTGCTTAGGCGATCTAGGCAATCTTTTGGGCGCTCTCTTCACCCACCAGGCTACTTGGCAAGTCGCCATCGGCTGCTACTATGTCTTCGTGGATCTGTGTCTAGTCGGACAGTGGATATGGTTTGAAAAGCTTCGACATGGCCATCCAGTATTCAGGGTATGGCGGAGCGGCAACGGTAATGGATACGCCAGCTCAGACAGTGGGAGCATGGAGCAAGTAGTTATAGAAGGTATGCCAGTGCTGAGTCCGACCAACAGCAGGACTGAAACCCAGAACGAACGTGAGTCTGACAATGCTCAAGGACAACAAGATACAACGAAACCGCCCTCAAGGCCGAAGATCATCTTCCGCACACCCACATTTGAAAGACCACCTGAAGAGAAAGAGAAGGGAAGCTTAAGTTCAACACCGAGGAGCAAAACTATACATCGAGTGGGACCATCCTCGCCAATGCCCTCTCCTTCGCCCCGGACAATGCTTTTCATCTTCTGCCTAATCGCAATGGCACACGCCTCTCCTATCAAGCCTGCCTCAACATCTGGCCACCCTTTGGACTCCGGCCCTACTGCCACCGAACGAGCAGGCACGGTTCTCTCCTGGATGTCAACAGTCCTGTACCTCGGCTCCAGACTCCCTCAACTCTTCAAGAACTGGCGTCGGAAATCGACATCGGGATTAAGCCCCCACCTCTTCATCGCAGCCTTCTGCGGCAACATGTTCTACTCCAGCGCCCTGCTAACCAACCCTTGCGCCTGGGAAGATTTCGGCCCCTACGGTGGTGCAGGCTGGGTCGGCAAAGACGGAAGCGATAGAGCAGAATGGGTCATGGCAGCATTACCATTCTTTCTTGGAGCTGCCGGAGTCTTGGGATTAGACGCGAGTGTTGGCGTGCAGTTTTTGATCTATGGTGAAGGACCCGAGAAATTGGTCGTTGTAGAGGAAGAACAAGGACGGAGACGCTGGAGGAGAGTTTCGGGGTGGATTCGAGGTTGGATGCCGAGTATCAGTGAGGGGAAGGGTGGCGAGAGACGCGCCTTGAACCCGGAAAGCCAGCGCGGCGAGGGATATGGTGCATTGTGATATGATGATTGAGGAATGGAATGATGGATGAAATATATGACATGGGAAGCATTGGCATAGCGCGTGAGGGTGTTACAATAGAGAGCGGAGCATTGGAGATGGGTCATGTCATATTCTGACTGGAAGACGGAACGAACCGTCTCCTGTCATCTTCGCATTTGCGGTGCGGGCAGATATATATATCCCGAGTAGTCTTCCCGAGTAGTCTTCGTATCAAGACACTAGTCTACGGGCAGCCTCTTTCTAAGAGCATGAAGTGTCGCATGAGGACGGTCAGAAAGCGTGCTTTCCTTCACAGGACTCTACTCCGTAAAGTACCACGGCTCTCGATCACCATACTCCTCGCCAGGAACCTCAAACGGCAAATCAATCACATTGGCGAAGGCATCCATGCCCACCAGCTGCTTTTCATCTGGTTCGCCTTCGTCATCATCAGTCTCCTCGTCACCATTCTCATCCTTCACCTTCTCTTTCGTAACGTTCCGCGCCACCGGCAGAATCACACCACATTCCCAGTTTCGACAGGTGATTTTGTTCTCCTCTCTCTTCGCACCTAGTTCACCCCAGGCACTCTTGCTCATATTCGCAGAACCAACGTATACCCAGGCAACATTGTTCCTGCTGCGAGCGCATAAGATCTTGTTGTGGCTTAAGAGACCTTTCCTCGTGGAGGTATAGTCTCTGAAGATGTCTCGAGGAAAGCTCTTTCCCTCGAAGTATCTGCGTTGGAGACAGATTGTTCCTGCAGCGCCGGCTGTGGAGGCACGGACGGTCTCTGCTGTTGGAAAGTAGATTCGGACACTTCTGCGTGCAGCGGAGGGGATTTCGGCCGGCGACGACATTTGTTTCTTCTTGAAGAAGTCTGCGCCGGCTTTGGATCGGGCATTTTTGGCGTGCGCGATAAGGTCGATCCCTCTTGCTGCTGTGTGGAGGTCATTCACTTGGGCCTCGTTGAGCATGCCGATTGATGATGCTGCGAAGTCAATCTCGAGGTCACTGCCTGTCGATAGTCCAAGTTCTCTAATGGCGTTGCCCAAGCCCAACAGTCCGGTCCTGGCGGCGTCATGTTCGAAGTTCATGCCTCCGACAGTGTGCACAAAAGCCATGTCCGTGGTAGGCGAGAAATCGAATTTGAGTACGCCATCTCTGAGATCTTGATCGAGGCCTTGCTTCTGAATGAAGTACATGAGTTCCCGACCAAAGGGTGGGAGGTGTTCGAGAGTCGTCTTGGTCATATGCGAAAGTCGGGGAAGGTCGATCAGGAACACGCTGTTCTCCATCTGTCCCGTCTCGCCCCAGTCGAAGTTGAGCAGATTCGCAGTCGGAATTGCGATGCGAAGTTTGTGCGGGTGAAAAAGCAGCATGAGCTTTGAATGCATGCAATTGACCAGGCCGCTCATGTCCGGGAAGCATAGTCGAAGAAAGTGGCTCATGTGGCTCGCGTCTTCCCGCCACTTGTCACGATCACTCTCGTGCTTGGCTTGCATGACAAAAATGCATTTGGTGCTGCCACCACGGAGAGGAGTGTTGAGCTTGCGCAGAAGCCAGTCCACGTCCCATTGGAAGGCGGACAGAACGGCGGTGCGGAGGGATGTCGGCTCGAGGACCTCTTCGAGTTTGATGTCGTGGCCTGTACGCGGATGGTCGAAGGCCCATGTCTTCTTCACGACACCATGCGGGTACTGGAGCGATGCTGGAGGTCGAGCGTCTGTGGTCATCTTGCTGTCGGTCTCGTCGCCGCCTGCGCCTTCGGTCTTGATGTTCTGCTTCATCGCACTGATGGCGGTGCTTGCTGCTGGAGGCTTCTGGCTTGCTTGCGTGTCCTGGATGGCAGAAGACAGGAAGTTCAGACGTGCACCACTCGGCAGCCTGACACACCTCTCTTCCACCTTTGCCGCCTTCCTCGGACTTCGCACACGAGGCGGCGATATGGAGCGCTGCCTTTTCCGCGCGTAAGAAGGAGTCATTGATTTCCTGTCCATGCCTGCCTGGCATCTGACATTCCGCCCGCAGCCTTGGAAGCAAACATCCGAAGGTGCACGTGATTGATTGTACGATGGAACAAGAAGGAGCAATCGAGACGCGAGACGCGAGCTTCACACGCGCCGCGGCTTTCGGTAGCTGCCGGTGGCTCCACAAAAGTCACCATACATACCTACCTATACTTCCCATACTCATACAAAGCAAGCCTCCCCGCTACTGCCACATGGGTGCAATAGTCCCCACCGCCCTCTCAACCACCGCCCTCACCCGCTCTCCAAACGTCTTGTTCGCACACTCCACCTCTACTCTCTCCAGCCAAACCTTAGCAACGCTCTTGTCCACCTTGATTTCCAATCCTGGCACCGGTATGCCCAAGCCATGCAAACGTGCCAGCTCATTTGCTTCCTTCTTCTCAATGTCCACCGCATCCACTTCGTCGGCCTCCTCCGCATCCACCTCTCCGTTGCTCGTCGGCTCAACACCACGCAATCTCGGCTTGGCGATGGCACTGATCGACTCCTCACCAAACTGCGCTTCCAAGAACATGAAGAGCCGATTCAACCGATCCTCCGGTGTGGTGTTTGCATGTGGGTTTCGTCGTGGGAATGCCTCCTTGGCTTTCTTCTCGCCACCTGCACTGTCACCAAAGCCGTCATAGTCCTGTACGTCTTCCTCATGCGAATGCGAGTGAAGCTGGCTGCTGCGCTTGATAGCTGCTGGTGACGTCTCGACAGTCAACAACACAGCCATCACTGCGTCAGCAATGCCATCATTGGTCGCATTACCTTCCCATTCAAGCTCTGTGACCCCGTGCTCTTTGCAAATCACCCGTACCGCTCCTCCCATGATCTCAAAAATCGCCTTCTCACGTCGTTGCACTTCTTCGCCAGCGCCTTCGTCACTGCCGTTCGTCTCTGCATTGCTACCATTCAAGTCACATGAGACCGTTGTGATGCTTCCGAATGTACCTTCGAGCGCCCACTTGATAAGGTCGGGCGAGGCAGATGCGAGAGTGATGTGCTGTCGGCAGACAAGTCTGGTCGTCGCCAGTCCAGCATACTCTTTGAGATCTTCTGGTGCCATGAGAGACAGCTTGAAGTCGTTCTGGACCAGCACGCCAGAAATGACCTGTCCCAGCGACGAGTCGTGTTCTGCTTTCCACCGCTTGACCTCGCCTTCTTCCACGTCCCCGCCTTCGCCAGTCGAGTCCGGCGGGCTCGGAAGGAGCGTTGGCGGCTGGATCTGACTTGCCAAGCGACCCACGACTCTTGCTACCTTTTCTTGCCTGAAGGGTATGCGGACCTCCTCGCAGTTTGCAGGCGAGTAGACCTTCATCTTGCCAATACCAAGAAGTCTGCTCTTCAGTCGATTCATGTTGTGCTTCTCGCCGTGTACGAGGATGACGACTGGTGCGCCAATCTCCTCGATGAACTCCCTGTTTTCTTGACCGTCGACGTGGACAGCGAAGTTGAATTCCTGCACAGTACACCGTCGCCTGATCATCTGCTTTTCACCTTCTACGCCACCACGTTTGCCCATGCTTGGCATATTGCCCGACCGGTTCTGCGTTACTGCAGGGATCTCGTCTGGCTCCATAAGGATGGTCTTTGCCATGGTACCCTCAACACTATATCCAGTAATGACAACGCCATTCTTTGCTTCTGGTGCCCATCTCTCGAGCAATGCCCGCGAAGGTCCATTTTGGAGCATACCTGGTGACGCGAGCACAACACTTCCGCCAACGTCCTCGAAGCGGTCGATGCCTTTGAGGGCTCGCACGAATTGGAAGTCCCACGGACCTGCAGTTCCACCTTCTCCAACTGACTGACCCACAGCACTTGCTTGGAACTTGGCCTTGATGGTGTCGTTCATGTCGTCCACATAGGTTTGGTACACTACCATGACCTTGCGTGCAAGACCTGAAGCATAATATATGGGAAATTTTCGGTACTCCTCGTGCCGCTGCCAGTAATCCTCTAGAATGAGGAGCAGTTCCTGCGTGTTGCCGACAGCGGTAGTAGGCATTAGCACCCGTCCGCCACGATTGAGGATAGTCGTGATGGACTTGATAAGAGCGTTTTCTCGCTCCTGCCGGGGAGTTCGCGTGCTGATGCCGAATGTGGACTCGGTGATCAGGCAGTCGACCTTGACGTTGCGAGGAACAGTAGCAGGAATCAAATGCCGATCAGTCTCTCTCGAGTAGTCGCCCGTGAACAAGATGTTGAGTCCGGCAATCTCGATTAGATACATACACGCTCCAAGTACGTGGCCAGCAGGATATGGTGTGAAGCGAATCCCGTTGTGCGAATGTGTCGTGTGGAAGGAGATGGTCTGGATCATCGGCATTGTCGAGAGGATGTCTTGCTCAGTGTAAAGTTGGCTTACATAGCCATCTGTGCCGGATGAGGATGATGCGGGCGTGTGAGTATTGTGCACTCGAACGGCATCTTGAGTAGTCCACTTGTAGATGGCTTTTGTGGGGTGTGTCATGTAGACCCTGCCGGCGAAGTTGGTCTTCGATAGGACGTAGGGCAAAGATGCCGAGTGATCTTGATGAAAGCTTTGCAAAATTAGCTTCAATCCTTTCAATGCGCGTCCAGCTGCACAAGCGCAATGACGAGCTCGCAATCACCGCGGCTAACGCTTGAAAGAAAGGAGAGAACTGGATGTGCAATGCTGGCATACGGTTGCTATGAAGTCTACTACACTGCTCATGCCTTGTGCGGCGATGCTTCGCGTATGCATGAGAGTGCTAGGAGAATGCTGCTAACAGCCAAATGTTCCAGTTGCCTGCCGTGGTGACTGCTCTGCTCCATCCGCGCTCAGCCTAAAACTTTGTTGGAATGAACTTACTGCGTTATCAAGAGAAGATCCACTGTACTCAGATCAAACTCATCGTAGAAAGGCAATGCACCGAGCCCCTCATAGGACGGATGGATGCCCGCGTCAAGCATGACGGTTTTGCCCTTGTACTGTATGATATGACATGATCTGCCCACCTCGTTGCCGCCACCAAGCGCAAGGAACATTAATTCGTCCGAAGGGTCTATCGGGTCCTCATCTTCAGCTTGCGCATTCATGGCCGAATGTGGCCGCTTGGTAGCCATGGTGGGCTGCCGGCGCGGTGACGCGCCCGAGTCGAGGTTCGTTGTCGCTGCTGTCGTCTCAATTGACAACCACATTTCATGGGCTTCTGATCAGACACTTCCGGTACTTTCAATGTGCGATTGTGATGGACGTGACGCTGATTGAGTGTCAAGTGAAGCAAAAGGAGTTGCTGGTCGCGAGTGAGGTGGAAGAAAGACACGGAAGCTTTGACCGCGCGGCAGAAGCCGAGATCGCAGGTTCCATCATTTGCGGCCTACGACCGAACAACAACAGAGCAGAAAGCAAAAGCAGCATTATCAACGCCGGAACAACGCACCAAGCGATCACCGACGAGTACGGACGATACGAGCCGACGATACAGGAACTTCCGACCCGGCCACCAAGCGACGTCTGATGGGAACGGGGGCAGCAGTGTTGGAGTGAGGAGGCGACCGCGTGCTCACCTCGAGCAGGCCTCCTCATCGTCCCACCACCGTCTGCGACCGGCGCGCGACTCACCGCCACCATCATGGCCTACCAGATGTCGCCGCCGGCCCAGCAGCCTCTCAAACCGCCTCCACAGCCCTATGCGCCATATCAAGGCGCTGGCAGTCCCGGAGCGCAGTCACCTTTTGCGCAGCCACCGGCCAAGCGACCGCGACTATCGCCAGACCCTCGATCGCCCGCCGGCGGGAGTCCCATGTACGCGCAGTCGCCGATGCAGTATTCGAATCCATATGGACCTCAATCAGCTTCGCCTATGCCGTACAGTCCACAGTCATACGCTGCTTCTCCGCAAAACTCTTTTAACACGCCGCAACCCTACTCGCCGCCAGTACAATGGCCAGCGCCTCAGCAGCAGCCCCAGCAACGGCCGCCGCAGATAAGTCCGCCTCCTCCGTCGAGCTCAAACTCGATGCCTCCACCGCCGAGGCCCAACAAGGAAGACAAAGATGAGCGAATGGGTGTGGAGGACATTGGCGACAGTTTGTTCGGCAGTGGAATCAACTTAAAAGACGAGGAGAACTATCTGCACAGCACGTGGAACAATCGCCATTCGCAGAACGAGAGCTTCAATACAACTCAGACGACATCTTTCGGATCGAGTACGATGAGTCCAAACAACAGCTTCAACCTGTTGACCCAAGGCACATCATTTGGCAGTGCAGGGCAGGATGGCGCATTTGCAGGCTCAATGGGTCAGCCGCGGTCGCAGGAGGAAATCGAGAATGAGCAGAAGAGGAAGCGCGAGCTTGCGGCACGGAGAAGGGCGGAAAAAGACCAGTTCCATCTCAACAATCAATTTCTCCAGACCAACTGTCTACGGCATCGCATGCACCAACGAGCCGCTCAGGAAAGTGTTCGTTTGAACGTCGAGGGTGTCTACGTCAGGAATCCAGAACCTGACCGAGTACAGACGATGTTGAACGCGAACGGTTCCGAAGGGATAGTGGCAGCTAAGCCGGAGGCAATGATTGAGCAGGGTTCGGTCTACGAGCACATTTTAACGCTTGTGAGCTTGGCATCAGCCGAAAGACTGAGAGGTTTAGTCGACGAGGCATATGGCTTGGCGCGAGCTCGGAGATACGGCGATCACGGGCGTGTGGTGCCGCCAGAATTTGCCGACATCGCGACTGGCGAAGGCGAGCAGAGCCAGGAGACAGTAATTCCAGACAGCGTCACTGGATCGCAGTGGGATAGACCCCAACGAAACAGCACGGACACTGTAAACGGTACATCACATGTCAATGGCGAGACGAGTACGCCAACTCCGCAGCCCCAGCCGACCATCTCATTCCAAGGCACACTCAACCAACGACTACGTGATGTAGCCGAACGTGAGCGACAAGCAGAGAAGAAACGACTCAAGAAGCGCGAAGCTCGGAAAAGGAAGGTCGAAAACGCAGCCGATGAGACTCCTGCAGCGACACCAGCAGAGGAGAAATCTGCCGAGCCTCTTGCAACAGCTGCGCCCGTTAAGGTGTCCAAGAAGGAGCAGAGCAAGAAGGCTAAAGAAGCTCAGGCCAGCACTGAAGCACAAGCTTTCAACCAGTCGAACCAGACTGCAGCCATGATGGCTCTTGGAGGAAAAAAGAACAGATATTCTTGGATGAGTGGAGGTGCGGCAAACATGCCCACGAACCGATTTGCCAAGCCGAACAGCGGCACAGCAACACCGAAAGCAGCTGAGCCTGCCAAGGCGCCGATAGATGCCGTCAAGAAGGATGACGAGAAGAAGAAGCTGCCGACTTGGGGTGATTGGCGCGAGGATGACGTCCACGGCAAGGGAATCCAGCTGAGAGATTGGATACTTGTGCTGGAAAGGGACGGTCGGGAAAAGAAGGCCCTGCACAAAGCCGTCAACAAGTTGTCTTAGATAGACCTTTTCGGCATTCGAGGGCAGTTCGGCCGTTTCCGATGATGACGGCAGACTTTCTACATTCGAGTAGGTATTCTTTCACGAAAATGAGATCCAGAAGACTTCAGATATGGGCGGTACATTCTGGGATAGCACTTCAGCGACGGCGTTCATGGAGAGGCAATTGGAGCACAGCATTTTGAAGCTCCCGCGTTGTTATGAGTCCAAAATGCAGTGGGAAAATTGGCGGTTCGAAGAGTGCTACTACGACACCAGATATTGATTCGAAGCGAAATGAATTTGAAAAAGGTGAAAGCACTGGATAGTACCTACTTACCTTTTCCATTTACCCATGATCCTGGAAGGGTTTGCCGAGCCCGTCTCACAGGTCGTGCAATGTGCAATGCTGTGAACTCTGTACTACAAGCTTCCCCCACTGGCTTTGATAGATCAAATGCGGATAGTTACAGTTTCGACAGAGCGACAGAATCGCAAGTCGCACGTTTCGGACAAGAGCAAACACTCAGCACAGCGACGCGCGGCTTGGTAGAACTACACCGTCTATTGTTGCATCACCATCGCCTGAGAGTAGAGACATTGGCACATTCCTGCGCGTCGCGTTGCAGCGCGCACCTTCCTATGCTGCATCACCGTTGACGAAAAGGTAAACAACAGACCACATTTCACGTGTCTACCTTGCAATTTCACCTCACTACAACACCCCCCCACTACCTAGGTTGTTCGCTGCATTGTACTCAAATCAGTATACAGAGTACATAGGATCGGTAGGTATCTCAATCACTTCAATAGACGAGCTCATGATGTCGATCTCAGACTCCTGACTCAAGCAAAGACTCACTGATCTTCATCAGAATCACGAACGCGGCGCTTATCCACCAAACAACCATGCGCTCCCTCACGCTCCTCATCCTGAGCGCTGTCGCCCTCGCAGCTCCAAAACCCAACACTCTAGGCCCGTCTCTCGATGAGTTCCTAGCCGAATCCAACACAGCCACAACTCTCGTCAAGAGAGACAACATCATCAAATCCAGACAGTCCTCCACCAACACTTCTCTCCCCGACGCGGGAGTGAAACTCTGCACGGAACCAGACTTCCAAGGCGAATGCGATCACGTCGAATGGCCTGTCAACACGTGCGTAGACCTGATGGATTATGCTGGTGAGACCGAGAGTTTCATTCCGGATGATGGATTCGAGTGTCTGTTGATGCAGGTGCGTAAGGCGAAACGGGAAGATCCTGGGTGTTGATGGCGACTGACTTTCCTGCTAGGGCGAATGTGATGCTACGACTCCATACATTGAGATCGGAGACTCGGATCATAAGGCTGGTGGTGATTTGACGAAGTTGAGTTGGATTGGTAAGAGCAATAGCTACATTTGCTTCACGGAGCTTCTGCAGATGAGGAGGTTCGTCAGGGTGGCGAGGTTGAGGGCTAAGATGAAGATTGGAATGTGAGGACGGGAAAAGAAAAGGATGATGATTGCGTGGGGCGTAATTTGTAATTTGCATGATGAGAATGCAATGGTGAAGCATTCGAGAGATTGAGAGAGAAAGATCCGCTTTGTTACTTACTATCTGAGCATATTGTTTCTGCTATAAGAGCTGAGAGCAAGCCGAAACGGTAAAGCGTGCCTAGGCCTCCAGCTTTTCGTAAGTCCATGAAGGAAAGAACCAGTCCAAACGCCAACCTCCAAAGCCAATTGTCTTATTGCCTCATGTCGCATATATTTATTTCGTCTCGTCGCCTCCGTGCTCGAATGCCTATCTTGGTGGACTGGATTGTAACAGGGCAGCAGGGCCCCCGTTGGAGTGGTCGAGCGACGCACCAGTCGCGCGCTGGAAGATCGCATGACTCACTGGCACGTTCTTGCTGCCCACGTCCAGCATATAGCCCACCCTCTCAAATCCAGCAAAATCCTTTAAGAATCGTGACACCCACTCCAGCTTCTGCGGCCTGCTACTCTCATGGTAGAAGTTGATGAGGATGTTGTTGACCAGACGGGAAGGTCTTGCAGCTCCGAATTCCAGGTCCTCATCAGCCACCCCATAGCCGCCTCGCTCGAGATAGTCTGGGTCGAGAAGTGCGAGCGTCTTGTCCATGAGGCATTTAGCTACGCCGCGCATGAGAGCATCCTTGTGAACGTAGACTTCCACCTCGACTGTGTAGCGGAACAGGTTGCCTTGCGGTCCATACAAGTCGTTGGCAAAGGCAAAGCCGACGATCTTATCAGGAAGGATGATGTCTTCCTGATGCTTTTTGCGGGCCTTCTGGATGCCACCCTTCTCGCAGATGACCAGGAAAGGTAACTTGCGGGCTCGGATCTCGTCAAACTTCCGAGCCATGTCTTTGGTAGAGACGCGCTCAGTTTCGTAAGCGGCACACGTGAAATCGACATAATAGTTGTAGAGGTCTCTGATCTCCTGCATGTCATCTTTTGTCGCGTGTCGCATGAATACTTTGAGGTTCGTTGAGATCTTGCTGAGCTGCTCCGGTGAGATGCCATGGTTCGCCACCTTCGCCGCGGTGACCTTCTTGACCTTCTCCTCTTTGCGCCTCTGATTCTCACGCGAGCTTCTCATCTTGGCGAGCTCGAAGCGCTTTCGATTCTCAGCGTGTGTGTTGCTACCGTGATCACTCTCACGTTTGAGTCGCGCTTCTTTCGTCTCACTAGGGTCAATGCCTGCGATCGCGGGCTGCGGAATGTTTGGAAGGAACTGACCACCCTTGACAAGCAGTTCCCACCATGGCCGAGCTCCCTCAAGATCGCCGGGGTCTTCTGGCGGAGGTGCGAATGACTTCAGAATCTCGTCGTGCCAGAATGACTGAGGAGGCTGTCGGCCCCACGATTGTGGAATCCACTGTCGTGGAATGATGTCGCCCATTTGTACGTAGGTCACATCTTGCACTGGGTTCTCGGGCTCTCCAAATACGTAAGTGATGCCATCCACTGTGGAGAGCTCTTCGAGAGCAGGCCTGGCCTGTCTTTCACGGAGTGCTTCTTCGACAGGCGTGCCAAGCTCAAGCTTGCGTATGCGCAGAGCGTTTTCTGCGCAGCCGAGCCATTGCTCGATCTGAGCTGCAGACTGATCGGCGCGGAAAGCAGGTCGTGAGTCCCAGTCGCAGGGCGCCGGTGCCCAGTTGCCCTCCCAGTCAGTGAGTGCCCAGCTTGCTTCGTCCACAGCGCGCTTCTTGCCATTCCCACCAAGCCCACCATCCGCCCGAGCGGAGTCGAATGAAATGTTAGATTCGCCGGCCCATCCTGTGGGTTGAGGATTGTTATACTTTCCAGCCCAGTCCGCCTCCCATCGATCAGGATCCCCTTTTGAGATGTCCTTGTTGTGCGCCCAAGCACCATTTCCGGCTCTCGAAGATTTCTTTGCCGCGTTGAGATCATCGCGAGCGCGACTCTTGGGGCGAAAGCCATCGCGTCGAGTGTTGCGACTCGGGCCAGCGACGATTCTATTCTTGGCGTTTCCTCCGCCACGACCGCGATAGATCGGAGCATCCTCGTCTTCTCGCTCAGAAGCGGAAGGCACTGGCTGGTTGACGGACACACCAAATGTCGACAGCTTCTCCGTGATAGTTTGTGTTTGCGAGCCAGCTGAAGGAGTAGTGACTTGCATAGCCGCAGCTTTTGGTCGGAGATGGGGTGGGACTGCCATTTGGTCTTCTTGAGGCGGTGCGTCCTGAGGGGGCGGTGACGGCGGCAATTCGCTCAGAAATATTGTCTGAGGCAGCGTTGATGCCTCTGTGGCAGGGACGAAGTAGTTTGACAGCGATTTTGAGCTGTCGAAAGTCTTCGGCTGCGCTAGTGGGGTGCCTTCCTCTTCTGCATCAAACGCCTTCTGCAAGTCCACAACGCTATCCGTGCGGGCAAGAAAAGTCTTCCTCTTCGAGCGCCGTCGATTCTGATTTCTCTTAGTCGAGCCCACCGAGCCTTTCTGCAGGAGCCAGGAGCCATCGCCAGGTTGAGCGTCCTGCACTAAGAAAGTGGCCATTTCGAACAACGGGGGGAGATTGTATATGCTCAGACGACGTCACTCAAGTGGAGTGAACCTTCGAAAAGAGATCCGGTCCAGCACGCTGTTTCGCACGCTCCAAGGCGATCGGCCTTGTGTGAGCCTAGCACGTGATCAGTCGCTACTTCTGCTTCATTTCTTGCCATTCAGGCTCTTACTGTAGAGCGAAAAGTGACACCTCGCAAAATGCTGTCGATCCTGAGGAAAGCCCGCCTCAAAGACAAGGAGATGAGAATCCTGATGCTGTAAGTGTTAGGTGGTGTTGACTGGAGGTGCTGATGGCTGAGAAGGTTAGTGGTCTGGACAATGCTGGAAAGACCACGATTGTGAAGAAGATCATGAATGAGGATGTCAAAGAAGTCAGTCCGACGTTGGGTTTTATCATCAAAACAATTGACTATGAGGGGCAAGTAAGCCTAGCATGTGATCTAGTCGTGAGCAATGCTAATGGAGTGAGGGAAGGTACAAACTGAATATCTGTAAGACCTGATGCTGCCACCGCAGGCACCAGCAACTGAGGGACTTCTAGGGGATGTCGGAGGCCAGAAGACGCTCCGAACGTATTGGAAGAACTACTTCGAGAAGACAGACACACTGATATGGGTAGTTGATGCCACTGATAAAGAGCGACTCTCCGACTGTCGACAAGAGTTGAAGGGTCTTCTGCTGCAAGAGGTGTGGCACTCGCTTCTCCCACTGTCACGACTCCCCCACTGACACTTCTGAGCGTCTGATGGGAGCCTCGTTGCTAGTCTTCAAGAACAAGAGTGATGTTCCGGGCTGTCTGAGCGAAGATGATATTCGAGAGGTGAGCTCCTTTTCACGCGTCTGTGGTCGGCTATTCGAGCCAAAAACAGATCAACTTACCCCAGCCCCACAGGGCTTGGAACTCGACACCATCCAGACGCACAAATGGCACATTCTCCCTTGTTCTGCGATGACCGGCATGAACCTTCAAGAAGGGCTACAATGGGTTGTCCAAGACGCGAAAGATCGTCTCTTTCTGTATTAACGGAATGTGGGATAGCAACGTCCTGGCTTCATCGATGATCGATCTACAGACTACAGGGCGGATAATCGATATTGGGTTCTGCCATGGATGTATGGGGCCTAGTGCCATCACGGCATATGGCATGAAGTTGTGAACAGCAACGGTCTCTGCACGCCGTCGCTGCAAAGAAAGCCGGTTTGATGAGTGCTCACAGATGCTTGCGTGCACTCAAGGTCAGGACTGGCAGTGTATGAGTAGTGAGTACATCTGCATACTCCAGAAAATGGCGAGCGTACAGGCATGACGGCAGCAGCATTCCAGCGTAATTATTATATTGCGGAGCAGGCGCCGCGTGGGAAGGGAGATGGAGAGTCGTATAGAAAGTGTGTTATTTACTGCCGAATTCCATCATCAATCTTCTACGCGCCGCTGAAGACTCCTCCTCGTGTGGCTCGTGTGACGGTGCTTCATTATTCAGACGGTAGTCTCTCGTTGGTTCGATTCTGATCGTATTTGTTTGTGGTTCCAGCTTTCCACGGAAGCGCTGCTCGGGGCAGAGACCTTCAAGCGACACCCGCAGACGCCATCCCTGTATGTTGCCACAATAAGTCAATCATGGCTGTTGACGGCGAAGTCACATCGACCTGCTCTGCTTTGGAGAGCAACGCGACTTCGTTGGCCAAACGCGAACAGCAGCTCAGCGAGAGCGACTTGGACCCAGCTGCATTCTTGAAATCCGTCAGGGAATTGTCTGAGAAGCGAGAGAGAGAGGACGCCGAGCGCTTTCGCAAATTGGAAGAAGAGGTGCAGAAAGGGCGACAGGAACGAGCAGCGCGACGGGCTGGTGAGTGCAATGCCGTAATCACCTTCACCTTCACCTTCACCTTCTGATGCATGCATTGTTTTCGTGCGTTGCTATGCGGGACACTTCTCTGTTCCACGAAGGCGCAGCATCCGACAACACTCCACTTCGCGCGCGCAAGGGCAGCACTGACAGCGCAATCTTTGTTTAGAACGAGCCCGATCCATATCGCCTGAGAAACAGCAAGTATCTCCACCAAAGACTTCTCCCATCTCGCCAAACACGCCCGATGCCTCGCTGCCGCCAATACAGATGACACCTCCCTCGATCTCAGGAGCGGCGACGATGACAACGCCGCAGAGGGACAGCGCCAGTATGGAGCCAGAGAAGAAGGCCGCCGAAAGCGTGCCTGATTTCAAAGGATTTGGCAGCATCAAGCGCAGTAGCACCACGGCATCAAACACATCACGCAGCTCGACGCCTCCTTGGAAGAGTGCCGAGGATGCACCCACGACTACAGCGACAGGACTGGCGCGATCAGGCACTTTGACGTGGAACAGAAGACCGCAGTCGCAAACCGGAGGAAGCAGGCCACAGTCTCAGCTAATGGGAGGCAGACCGCAGTCTCGGGTCGGTAGTAGACCGCAATCAATGGTGGCATCAAAAGCAGACGACGGCTTGGCGCAAGAGCACACCGCGAGAGACAATGAGCCTGAGCCGAGCAGGGAACAGATTGCCGCGTCGCTTGGCACACGCGATCCAACCTGGTTCAGGCAGACTGCAGATCGTGGGGCTGGCAATGCTGCTTTCAGGAAGAGCAAAGACGAAGCGCAACCCAATGAGGCCACACCATCTGGACGCAGAGGCCTGCCTGGCATGTCTCGAGAGTCAACGATAGAACCCGATCCTCAAATCAGCCCGGACACGTCAGAGAGCATCAAATCAGACATGTCACGAGCAGGGTCGGTGCGTGGGAGTGTCATGTCTGCTGGCAGCAGATACTCCGCCACCTCTACAAGCAGTGGCAAACCGGATCTGAAGGCACTTCTAGCTGAAGACGAAGGCCAGCAGCGCGCTTCTCCCAGCTTCGACCAGGTCTCCGTGACGAGTAACGAGTCCAGTGGTGTCGCACGAACTTTGACCATGTCCAGTTCCCAGGCACGTCTAACCAATGTGAATGACAGACCAGTGTCTCCTACGAAGGGGATGGGCGGCTTTGTGCAAAGTGCAATGATGAAGAGAACCGACAGTCAAACGAAGCGCTGGTCAGCACAGCCTGGTGCGAGCTTGGGTAGGCAGAACTCCATCGCAAGCGGACATGGCGGGCTTCAAGGATCACATAGCATGCCGAAACTCGAGCCCGCTGCTGGAATCAAGGAGTCAGCGGTTGATCAGGCAAAGCCTACAAGTTCGAGCAACCATCTCACAAAGCTAGTCACTGGGCAAGACAACGACGGCTTCATCAAACCGGCACTTCCGTCGCATGGAAGGAGCAAATCGACGGCTTCCAGCCACAGTGCGATGGATGATACACTGACTTCACCAGGAAGTCCATCAAAACGCTTCAGAAGTCCTACAAAGTCGAGCTGGATAGAAAGCTCGCTGACTAGACCAGAATCGCCGAAGCAGACACCTGCGAAGAACACTCAGCCTAGCTGGATGGCGGATCTCGCAAACCGAAATGCACAGCGGGCTAGCGAGGAATCTACACCGCTTGATGGCACGCTCAAGCCTGCGGAGAATCAAGGTTCAAGGCCCGCCTCGCCTACGAAACAAACACCATTCGGACAACAGATATTGAGACGGTCAGGCTCGAGAGATCTACCGACAACACCCGCTTCAATCACACCGTCAAACAAGCTGAAACCGTTACGTCTTGCCGATAAATTCGATGTATCTCCTGCACCAACGCCAAAGCCGAAGTCAACAAGAGCTGAAACAGGCGACGTATCTGAGAAGATCTCGACACCAGATGTGCAGCTTGACAGCACGACCGAGAACCAGGGATTGCCTTCGAAGAACAAGCCCCAGGTGACTGCCGAGAGTACTGTAAATGAGAGTGAGCATGCTATGGCTGGACCAAAGCGCGATGAGTCGAAGTCGCCGGCTCCGTCTCCCTCACAAACACCTGCCACGCCGGAATCCCAGCTATCGCGTAATCGATCGAAGAGCTTCAAGTCACCGCCTCCTCCAGCGCTAGCCAAGCCATCTTTGGACGGAGCACCGAAAATGCCAACAGATTTCCGTAGTCAGCTAAAATCAAGGGCGCCCCCAGCAGCCAAGCCGACTGCACAGCCAGAATTTTTGGCCAAGTTCGGACAGCTGCGAAAAGCAACCACTGAGAAATATGTGGCACCGGATATCCATCAGGCTAATATTTTAAGGGGCAAAAGCGATCTGACACAAACTGCCGGCCCTGTCAAGACACAGAGACGGGATGAGCTGAAGGAAAGCTTGCTGGCCAAGAAAGATGACATGAAGAAGGCCAAGGAGGAAGGACGTGATCTTCCAGGACAGGCGCATGAGAGAAAGATCAGTGCGGAGCAGCCCAAACCACCCATCAAACCTGAAGCTCTTGCACGAAGGGAGCTGCTTGGCAGATCTGACCGTGCGCGCTCTGCAGCCATGCAGTCAGAAAGAACACGAGAGGGCACCCCAGAAGCTCTTGCCAGGCATAAGAGCCTCAAATCGAGAGAAATTCCGCCGAAGGCCAGCCCTATGCCATCGCCCAAGGAGTTTCAGACGGAGTTCTCAAAGCCTGCCTTAACCAAAAATCTAGGGCTTGCAGCACCTCTCAAGGTACCCGCGTCTGATGTGGACTACAAGGATTCAGCCAAGACCGCGGCACCTAAGGAGAGCGAGCGCTCGCCAGTTAAGAAGCCAGCTCAAAGATCTATGGTGCCAGAGCCAAAGCTCGAGCCTGTCAGCAGGCAGACGAGCTCAACAAGCACAGGTGAAATCAAGCCCGCAAACGAGACCTCCAAAATAGCTGCTCGCTTCAATCCTGGTCTGGCTAGCATGCTTGCACGTGGGCCGCCTGCTCAACCGCCATCGAGGTCAGAAACACCTGTGACTGCCGCTCAGGCTTTCTCGCCTCCTCAGAATGCAGCAAGCGAACCTCCGGCCCCAGGCGCACCTCTGAACGACATGAGAAAAGATCGCGCCAGAGGCCCAAAGCGCCGCAAAGGTGCCACCAAACAGGATACTACCACTGTAAGCGTGGCCGCTACTCCAGAAGTACCGATGGAAAGCATCGCGGAGCCGACAGCTGAGCCAGTGCGGCCACAGACGCCTCCTAAAGATAAAGGTATGACCGCTGCACAACCGAAGTCTTCTGCACCGCCAGGCTCTATAGCCTCCCTCATGAATGCTTCTTTGAACAAGTCACCGCGCCCGCTCAGTTTCGGGCCGTACGGAAAGGAAGATGCTGCCGAGCCACCAGCAACTCCAGGTTCTCCAGCTACCAAACCTCATCAGGTGGACAGCCCTCCTTTGCGGTCACCACCATTCAAGAAACCGCAAGGCGCTCGAGCCTTTCCAGGTTCGAGGGACTCACTTATGAAGGCATCGACTGAGGATTTCTCGGCGGAAACCAAGCCCATCAAGAGTGATACAACTGCTACAGCCGGCACATCTGTCAAGCCTGAGACGATCGCCAAGACTCCTGCACTAGGCAATCGTACGCCGGTGACTGCCCTGGTTTCCACCGCTGCTGAGCATCCCGCCGTTGTGCCTGAGTTTAAGGGCTTCGGCGCGTCAAGGGCGCAGAAGGCTACTCAACCCAATGAAGAGGACAAGGAGAATAGCAGCCTTCCTTCGGTGAAGGCAGCTACCTCGCTTTGGGGCCGCAGAACTTCACCGCAAAAGGCGGAAGCCCCGTCTCAGATCCAGCTTCCTACAAAAAAGGATGAGGAAGCCGCAATGAGATCAGCCGGGCTGCTAGCAGCAAGTCCGAAGCCAGGTCTAGGCATCTCAGTTGACCGGACAGGAGAGAAGCCGCCGACACCAGCATCTGCAGGTGCACCACCCAAACCCTTGAAGTCCAGCCGCTCGGTCAGTGGTCTGCTTGGAGAGGCCTCACCCAACAAAGGTACGTGATCGTACTAAATGCGCCTCCCGGAAATGCACTCCTTGCTATTTGCTTACCAATTCTGACCAATACCCGTGCAGTCTCATGAAAGCGCATACCCTGCTAGTCGTGGATACTGATTGATGCCAAGGTGATACTCCTCCAAGCCCGGACGAAATGCCTAAGACAGAAGCTGGAAGACTGTTGGTGCACCATTTTAAGCAACTACCTCGGCATCGAGAGCCATTGACTTTGGACACTTCCGCCATCATTATCAGAAGTGATCGATCGATCCAAGCTGAGCCATTGAAGACACTGCGACGCAACGTCGCACTATACTTCCCGGATGGATCGTCAAAGGTGCTTCCACCGCAGCAAGAGTACACATTCTATGATGAAGCGGTCTTTCTTTGCACGCACACCTTTGTCTCGGCTAAGGGCAGCAAGACAACGCAACTTTATCTGTGGGCCGGCTCCTCGGCATTCGAGACCACTGTCGAAGCAGCAAATGTCAATGCTAAGCGCACTGCACGTGAGCATGGCTCTGCGTCGATATGTGTCGTGAGACAGGGCCAAGAGCCGGCTGCGCTACTTGACGCGTTAGGTGGTATCCTGATCACTCGACGTGGATCTGCTGAGATTGCACCAAAACTGTTTATGCTTTGCGGCCGCAAGCATATGGGTCATATCGTCTTCGACGAAGTCGACTTCAGCATCGACTCGCTATGTGCTGGTTTTGCATACCTCATATCCTATCCAGTCACTTTGCAAGAGACCAAGCTTTATTTGTGGAAGGGCTTGGCGTGCTCAACAGAAGAGCTCAGTGGAGCTAGACTCGCTGCCATGGACCTGAGCGAAACTGGAGAAATTATCGAGGTGGATGGCGGAGTGGAATTCACATCCTTCCTCAAGATCTTTGGTGCCAATACCACCAAATGGAATGTGCCAAAGCCTTCTGCTTTCTGGCTGCAGAAGTCAGCGGCACCAGACAAGTTCCACACAAGGCTCATGAAAATCGGTCAAGCAGAAGCGTCAATCGGTCTTCTGAGCGCGCTCTGGAACCGACGGCCGAGCTGGAACAGCTTATCACCTGCTCGATCTCCATCAACGCCAAAGGAGGAGGTCAAAGTTGAGGTCAGAGACTTCATGCCATTCATGCAGTCACAGCTCGAAGCCGAAGGTCTCTACCTGCTTGATGGTCATTGTGAACTGTACCTGTTGATCGGACCTTTGTTCGCCACACAGCCGGCGAATACTCGTAATGCAATTCTTGGTCAAGCTCTACTGTTCGCGTCCGATTATGCCATTATGTCGGCCTCAATGGAAGACCGAGCTGCGATACCGAAGTGTTGGGTAGTCTTTTCTGGCGTACCTCGCGATGTCAAGATGTTGTTTAGGCATTGGGATGAAGGCAGAGGCCTCTGGGGCACCGCCAGCCTGATGGCGGGAGACAAGGCTAGTTCTCTGAGAGAAGTCAACGCCTTGGCGCTTGAAGAAGTCTTGAATGAGGTCTGCCGGGGTAACACGGATTGACGGCCTAGTTCCGAATGTCTCGAATTTTTGAGCGTTCTCGCATGCATAGGTTTGAGGCGCTGGGGAAGGGAATGGCCTTGTTGCATATGGGAGCCCGATGAGGGCATGGAAGCGCATTGCATGCTAGATGTATATGATTCCTTGTGACAGTTATCAAAGGAATTTGATGCTCAAGCCTGTGGTGCTGTCGCGACCACACTACAATACCAAGGCACAACCACATCTGCGCTTCCTTCAGTCTTCGCCCACGAAGATGGATCTCGAAGGTAGGTAGGTAATTCCAATTATAGTCCGTTCCTCGGCTAATCCGAGTGTAGCGTAGGGGCTGCTAGCTGTCCTTGGACGCTGTGCCAGACTCTAACTATATAGAAGTATCGTATAGGACGTAGAATAGTACCAACTCCTTAAAAACAGCCCTACAAAGGAGACAAACATCCGTATAAATCCTCCTCGTTGTATAGTCTCTTCGAGATCCTATATTCTATCTATTATATCGACCTAACCTAGCTAGCGGCTATATAAGTAGCCTTGCCTTCTTTCGCTAAGTAGTAACTTAGAGTAGTCTCGTTCGTATCGTTACGAATAGGTCTACTACTACTCGAGCGAGAGATAGGATATTTATAATCGTCTACCGAAAGCGTTACGCGTAGTTACTAAGATCGTTACCTTCTCCTTATCTATAGACGCTATTTCGAAGGGTATATATCGTCTAGATTATAGAATAGGGTCGTCTTATGTTATCTAGATTTTAGATACTAGATCCTATCCGTTCTTCATATCGAGCGAAAAAAGGGCTAGTTTACGTCGTCGAGGTACGCGAGAACGATTCTCCTCGTCGCGATCGTATCGTTATAGCCAAAAGTAGCAGGCGCCGACCGCTATATCAGGCTGTATTTTGACCCGTATCGTCGTTGTTGTCGTCGGTACACAAAGCCGTCGCGTCGGCAGCTATTCTACTTACACCGCGCACCACAGCATGATGGATCCGAGGATACGAGACATGGTATCCCAGTCCCTCCCAAGACATAATCTCGGCTCATAGAGATTGGGCTCATGGCACCGAATCTTCCGGTTGGCCCGCTTTGCATTAATTACAGTATACAGTACAGCCTGGAAGCTTGCCAGTACAACACATTAAATAGCGACACGTCCAGGATATCACACCCGTCATTCTCTCGTCGCCACTCGTTTTCCATTTAGCCTTACGCTCGTTTCGCCATGTTCGTCCTACCGACACTCCTCAGCCTGGTCGTGGCTGCAGCAGTCTCCGCAGCAGAACTGCCATACAAATCATTTTCGAATGTCACGATTGTTGCACTTGGAAAGACAAAGAATGAAACAGGTGGAGAGGGACATGTTGCTGCAGCAGGAATATTACCACCTTTCGGATCGATTGGTGTGGGTTGTGGTGTTAATTGGGATATCGAGAAGGAGGGATATGGAGGTAGGAGGCAGACACATCCTTGTGTATAGCGATTTGGGGGGTTTGACGACTCCGCTGCCACATTTCAAGCGATGGTTAGCACTTCGCAGACAGTTCTCTTGTCTCGAATGTCAAGCGCAGAGGGTGCTTAATTTCTTCAGATCGACTACTTACAGCTGGCCAGCCCCAGGCTTCAAATGACTAGACTGCAAGTTGCAAGTATGGAGTTTGCTGACATGTGAATTTTGTTAGGTGGTCTGAACGCGGGATCCAAGGCTTTTGGATTAGGAGGTGGATACTCTATCACGAACGAAACCATGTCAGTTGGTGCCGGCATCGGGATCAATCCAAGTAATTCGTCAGCGGACTTTACTTTCAAGGGAAGCACAAATGGGACTTTTGAGTTGAGATTCAAGAGTACTGAGGATTTTGAGTGTACACCTGAGAAGGATGAGAAGGGTGGGAAGGTGGTTGTTTGTAGGACGACAAAGTAAGAAATGTACAGCCTTTCGCCTGGCCACGGGAAGACTGCGACGATGAAGAAGAGTCTATTCTCAATTACCCCACGAAGGAATTGATTCGTAAGCAGCAATATTCGCACTCGGCGCTCGACGCTCGAGACCAGATTGTTGTCTGCGACCTCCGGACCTGCGATCGTGCTGTATCGCAGAGTTGTCTGTTGCGACGACTTGCCCGAGTGGGTGCTGGCCGAATAGTGCAAGGAAAAGAGGGTAGTTATCAGACCACAAGATCTTTACAAGATATCCTATCTAGAGAAGGAAAAGTTCCCCAAAGCTCCGTCTAGTATACATCTCAGTCATTGCAAAGTTCCGCATTGACTCGGATGGACTCCCAAAGAAAAGCCACCTCAGAAGAAGAGACTTCCCACCATCCATTATCTCATGTTGTAAGTATGATTTTCCGTTTCAGTTTTCCATTTCCCAACAACTAGTAGTAGACTTTAGACCATTTGCCGTTGAAGCTGTCGGATGTCCATGTCGAAAGAGCATTATCGGTCCTCTTCGCTCGTCACCTCAGATGTTCCCTTGTCAGTGCGCTGCGGTGCCATCAGGCCATCCTTCACTCAGCTACTTTCTGCATTTACTGGAGGTTGCAAGCTCCGTAGATTGGAGCAGCACCCGCCTGGAGAGTGCATGCACCGTAGATCGGTGCGGCACCCTTTTGCATAGAGCAGGCACCGTAGATTGGTGCGGCACCCTTCTGCATGGTGCAGGCACCGTAGATAGGAGCAGCGCCCTTCTGGAGAGTGCAAGCACCGTAGATTGGGGCAGCACCCTTTTGGAGAGTGCAAGCACCGTAGATTGGAGCAGCGCCGGCCATTTTGATTGATTTGTTGTTTTGGGTTGGGTTTTGGAGTAGCGAGTGTGGTAGTGGTCTGTAGGAGTGCTGGTGGAGAGAGAAAGTCGGATTTGAGGCTGTTTGCAGGCTGTTTAAGTATTGCTCTCGGTCGTGTGGTTGATGTCGTAATGTCGTGATGCTTTCGTGGTGGTCTCTTCGTTGTTGGTTCCGTGGAAGAAAGAAAAGGTCTAGGTGGAAATTGGCAAGGTCGAAGGCATGTAGCTCTAGACATACAATCGGTAGGGCCGACCACGTCCTTAGTATTGTTGTCGGCCGCCATCGTGTTCGTGGCAGGTGAAATTTTGCTTTGTTCTTGGCATTAGTATTGTTCTTCGGCACAATGCCTGGCAGCCAACGAGGTGACCAAGCACACGGAAGAATGCTTCTGAACGGTAACACGAGTCTAGAAGGAGGCGAATAGCAGATCTTGTGCTTTGAAGGTAGTCTTGTGGTGGAGTCATCCGGCTCAACTGCACATGCAGCCGTTCACGCTGCTATCTTCGCCACGTGGAGAACTGAACTGTTGGCTGCCACGCGAAGGTCCAGCTCAAGAAACAGCCTTTGTCGAGTAGCGAGCATCGTGCTGTCTTGCTATGGTGGCAAGGCCAAATGGTCGCTCATTTCGTGACAGAAAGCAATGCTAAGACCACTCTGGAATTGTGCAGCTTTGTCGTTTGGAGAGACGCTGCTGCCATTGCAGAGAACGCACATGCAACACTAGTCTGCAGGGCTGGATATTGCGGTCACTGTTACTTCTCAAGACGCATCAGTGATTGTCAGCACGCAGTTCACAGTCCGCCTTTACCCTTCATCATAGCCCTGTACCGCTCGATGACCTCTTTTCGCGCCTCGCCCAGCTCTTCTCTCCTCTTCAGACTGCCACTCTTGCCTGGCACATTTGCCACCTCAATCTTTGCGCCATCTCGAACTTTGAACTTCTCCTTCGGAACAACCTTGAGCTCAGGCGGTGCTTGAACCACATCATGTAAGCCCTTAGGCGCCTCTCGCTTCGTCTTCAACACTGCCCAAGGGTCTTCTTTGTCTCCGGCTTCAGTCAGCATCCTCTTGCGCTTCGCCTTTTTGCCTTCTGGCTCCAATCTTATGGACTGGCCACCGTACTCCGTTTGCAATTCCTCGTCGCGCTCTTCCTGCTCTTCCTTGAATTCTTCTTCCTTCTCTTTCCGTTTCGCGTCTTGCTCGCGCCACTCAGCGTACATGCGATGCAGTCGCTTCTCAGTCTTAGTCTGACGCTGTTTTTCGCCTTCAACAGCTTTGCCTTTCCGCGAAAGGCCACCTACAGGGAGCGATTGATTTACACGAGCTGCGAACTCGCTGAGGCGTTCACCTGGGAGGATCTTGAGCTTTTCTGCGAATTCTAACTGCGGGACTGAGGCCGTTATCTCTTGTTCTGTCGTCTGCCGTGACTTCTTCTTGGACTTGCGTGCTCCATCGTCTAGCCCAGATCTCTGCCTTTTGCCATCCTGAACCGCCACAAGGCGAGCAAATGCGCGCGGCGTGTCATCTCCCTCATAGCTTCCCGAGATACTTCTTCGGGGTTTCTGAGGCTGTGATTTAGGTTTCGCACCTTTGTGATGCTTCTTCTCGATCTTTTCGTAGGCGTTCAGAGGTTTTGCGACTTTTGACGGAGGGAGATCAAAACTGGTTGAAAGTCAGCGAAAGTCACACATCTTGATCGCATAACTCCATACTGCTTGTCATCGCCATCGCGCTTCCGCTTGTGCTTGTGAGGCATTTCGAATGTGGTTTCCGATGGAATTGTGCTGAATCCGAAGTGTGATGTCTTCCCCACCAACCTCACTGCCAAGCACTTTCACATGCCGACCTCTATCTTTTGACTTGCGACTTGCGACAAGTCCCACAAGTTCACACCATTGCTCGCCAGAATGCCGCCGACTTCCAAGATGGGCCGTAGCCTGACCAAGCAGCCAGTGCGACCTGCGCGATACTTCCCTGGCAAGCAGGTCGGCGAAGATCCTGTATCGGAGGAGGATTCCGACGAAGAAGAGGAAGAGGAACAGCAAGCAGCACCAAAAGATCCAGCACCTAAGTTCTCATCATTTCCGAATAAAGCGACGATCGATATCAGACCGGCATCAGCAGTTCCAAAAGCATCAGAAGCAAAAGCTCCAGACCTAGAAGGTTTTGAGACAGCCTCGGAATCGTCAGAGGGCGAAGAGGACGGTAGTGGTTCGGAGGAGGAAGAGAGTTCAGATGAAGAAGATAGCAGTTCAGATGATGAGCCCAAGCGACCTATGCTAGCCCCTAGATTCATATCAAGATCGAAACGAGCGCAGCAGACTACGCCGACAGTGTCAGAAGAACAGAAGGCGGAAGAGGAAGAACGGAAGCGGAAAGAACAGGTAGATGAGTTATTACAAGCGCAGATCGAGCGAGAGCAGGCTGCAAGAGCGGCAGGCAAGAAGTTCTGGGATGATGACGATGCCGTGGACGAGGTTGATGACCGAGATGGCATAGATCCAGAGGCAGAGCGTGCAGCGTGGAAATTGCGCGAGCTCAAGCGTGTGAAGCGGGATCGTCAAGCTCTAATTGCGAAGGAACAAGAGCGTGAAGAAGTTGAGCGAATACGGAACATGACTGCTGAAGAGCGCGAGAAGGAGGATCGTGAGTTCCTTGAGAAGCAGCAAGAAGAGCAGGAGGGCAAGGGCAAGATGAACTATATGCAAAAGTACTTCCACAAGGGAGCATTCTTTGGCGCAGATGGCGAGGAGCAAGATGAGGAAGTCAAGGCTGCTCTGAATCGTGACGTTGCTGGAAGGAGGTTTGTGGATGAGGCTAGCGACAAGAGTGTGTTGCCGGAATACATGAAGATCAGAGATGCCACGAGATTAGGCAAGAAGGGCCGGACGCGGTACAAAGATCTGAAGAGTGAGGATACAGGTAGCTGGGGTAGGTTCGAGGGAAAGAAGAGGGAGTTTGATGGTGTTGATGAGAGATTCAGACCGGATGAGAAGAGTGGAGCGGAGAGGACAGGTGCGAATATGGCGCCTGTTGGTGAGCGCAGGCGGAGGGACGATGAGGGCGGTAGGGAGGATAAGAGGCGGAGATATGAGTGAGATTCGGCCACGCGATGTGCTTGCTGAAGCACTGGCGTTTCCCGTTTGGAGAGTGCGTGCGCTATCATCATGCAACTCAGGTGCACACAGTCAACGAAGAGCTGGAGCTACAAGATAAGGCAGCAAACAAGCTTCTTGCTTGAACGTAGACTGCTCACTGCTGATCGCAAGATAGTCCCTCAAATATGGAATGACTTGAATAATTCATTCGAGGGAACAAGGCTGATCATCTCCGTATCGACCATCAGGCTACTGCCCACAAGTCATGACAGAAAAGCTGTGGTTCTGTTTCTCCATCGCTCCACGAAAATCTAGCGCTTCACAAGGTCTGTCTGCGAGATTGCTTGCGTAGTTATACACTCCTGCGCAGCGCTGCTCGTTTGGAGCACGAGACTGGCTCACGACTACTTAAGCAATAGCGGCATTGTTTCGTCAAGCAGGGTGTTTTACTGCCATGATTTATGGCGAGCAGCCTGACATCCAACCAGAAATGATACCCCAATAGCGCTCTGGATCTTCTCGTGGCAGTCCGCAATGTGGTGCCTTCTCAAAGACCTCTTCATGAACTTCCTTGAACCCTATTTCCCGAGCTTCGAGGGCATGCTCGTGGCAGTCAATGGCGCTGACAATAGCATCTGCCTTGGAGTAGATATACAGCCTCGGCACTGCAAGATCCCATAAGGCGCGATCATCAAGGCTCCTGCCTCTGAACAGGCCACTCGTTCTCGTCGTGGTTTGGCTCGACGTATTTAAATGTGTAGCGTTCAGTCGTCTTCGCTCCCGTGTCAGCATATCCTCTCGTCGCAGCAGCCAACACAGGAATAGTCCAGAGTATATATAGACACGAATAAGGAAACGACCAATTATTCGTATGAGCCAGTTGGACGGGAGAGAATAGGATATTGCCGCAACGCCTTGCTCCGCACGTGGCCGACCAGGTAGACATTCAAAGATAATTTTGTTCCAGATCCTAGTTGGCTTCTTATCTCGGCTGTTCCACAAGCTCAGAGCGAGATGAGTAGCTACTGTGCCACCACCATTGCTGAAGGCATGCAGGAAGATATTACCGGACTTGTCCCCTTTGGCGTCAAAAGCGTCGAACTCGATAACGTGCCTTGCCATCTCCAAACGCTTCACCATGGTGGCATCTGAAGCTGTCATGTCGATCATCGAAGATTGGATCAAGAGAATAGTAGCGAAAGGGAAGAGCTTTTGGTATTCTGCCGTGTACTTGGCAATGTGCTTCGGCGCTGCGGCCATCCAAGAGCAGATGACGATCACGGTCGGTGTCCTTCCTGTTGCAGTGGCTCCTGCTGGCCTGTACACAGAGATGGAATTCGAAAGAGACCTGAAGCCTTCGATGCCACTAGGCTTCGGCATGGCTGCTGACCAAATAATGTCTGGCTCTCGATGGGCTTGTACTACTTCAGTCGCAGGGTTTGTTACAGAGGCGTATTGCAGGTCCTGCTCGGTGAAGATGGCTTGAAGGGCTCGAGAGACACAGGTTCCATTTGCAGCCCCATAGCAAGAGCGAATGTCTATATCATCGCGTCATGAGCAAGTGTGATCGTCAACAGTGGCAGTTGTTGACAGACGAAAGTGCCAGATAATCGGCCGAAGCCTAAGTACTTGTATATTCTAGCGCTGGCCGGATCTAGCCGAAATCTCAGATTAGATATGAAATTCTCGGGTAGACAAGCCCAGAGAACAACGCCGTACACATTACATTGATACATTCCCGCCCGAGATGAAGCGCAAGATTGGGGCCCTGGAGAAGGTAGATGCCGATCTGCCCAGTTTGCAACACAAGATCAAGTCCGACCCCAGCTCGTACAAAGACGATTTTACGGGACAATGGGAGCAGTACAATTCTATGCTGCAAATTTTCCTGCAATCGCCCACCACGACCGACAATAATGGCATAGTGCGCCTGCGAGATCTGATCGACTTCATATCCCACGTCTCCGACTGCTATCCGAGCATAACGAAGAACTTCCCGCAAGACCTGATATCGCTCCTCGAACTGCACCACGCCGCGCTTGAAGCAGAATTGCGCGACAAGATTGTCGGCAGTCTAGTATTGCTGCGGAAGAAGGATGTTGTAGACTCGATTACATTGCTGAACACCTTATGGCCACTGCTTGTGTCTACACCTTCGAAGTCGTTGCGAGCTTTGTTGTTCCAGAAGATTGTGTCAGATCTGCGCACGTCAAACAACAAGACCAAAAACCACAAGCTTAATCGTGCTGTCCAGACGTTGTGCTACAATCTCATCGCGTCCGATCCAGCTTCTCCCAAAGGACTCTGGGCCGTGAAGCTTACGAGGGAGCTGTGGAAGCGATCAGTATGGACAGATGCAAAAGCGGTCAGCGTAATGGAGGCAGCAGCGCTTAGTCAAGATGCGAAAGTGGTGACAAGTGGCGTGCGGTTCTTCTTGGGATCAGATCAGGAGCGAGAAGAGGCAGCTGAAGACAGCGACGAGGAGAGTGACATCGATATGGCGAAGCTGCGACACCAGGTCGGCATCAACAAGAAGAGCGCAAAGAGGGAGAAAGAGCTGAAGACTGCGAAAGCCAAGGTCAAGAGAAAGGAGCGTCGCAAGAACACAACTCAGACACTCAACTTCAGTGCCCTGCATCTATTGCATGACCCGCAAGGATTTGCCGAAAAGCTATTCCAGCAGCACTTACAGCCCAGCCAGCCGAAAGTGCGACTCAATCTCGAGCAGAAGCTATACGTCCTGCAGCTGGTGTCGAGATTGGTCGGTCTGCACAAATTGACTCTGATACCGCTCTACTCCTATTTCCTCAAATACTTGACGCCAAAGCAACCTAGTGTGACCAGCTTCCTGGCATCTTTAGCATCAGCTACACACAGCTTGGTTCCGCCGGATGTACTAGAGCCACTCCTTGTGAAGATTGCTAATGAGTTCGTATCAGAGGCAAGCGCAGCAGAGGTGGCGTCAGCTGGTCTGAATGGCATTCGTGAGGTCTGCGTGAGACAGCCACTGGCGATGACGGAGACACTTCTTCAAGACTTGGTGCAATATCGGAAGAGCAAGGACAAAGGCACACAAATGGCAGCAAGAGGACTTCTATCATTATATCGTGAAGTCGGTGCAGAAATGCTCAAGAAGCGAGATCGAGGTCGGGATGCTGCGCTTGGTCTGCGAGCAGGCACCAATGCGGCGGCGCGTTTCGGTGAGGTTGAAGGTGGCGGTATCGAAGGTCTGGAGCTGCTTGAGAAGTGGCGAGAAGAGCAAGGCATTGGTGAGGATGAGGACGAAGAGGCATGGCGAAGGTGGGAGGCAGAGAGTGATGACAGTGAAAGTAGTGGTGGCTGGATCAATGTCGAGAGTGATGGCGAGGCTATCAATATCTCTGATTCCGAGGATGAGAAGCCGGCGCAGAAGCCGGCGCGGCGGAAGAAAGCTGGACAGGCGGAAGAAAAGGAGAACGAGGATGCCTCACAGGAAGACGATGTGCGCACGGAAGGCCGAAATGCTGCCTCGCTCGAGCCAGAGGCTGCGATCAAACGCGAGGAGGCTCGGCTGTCGAAGCTTGCTACCACACATATTCTGACGCCAGCAGATTTGGAGAAATTGAAGGAGCTCCGGCAGAGTGCCGCAATCACCGCGGCACTCCCTGCAGCCAAGCGGCGGAAAATGATGCAAGCACAGCAGCTCACCAATGCTCAACGTCACGCAGACGATGAAGTGACAGCCGAGCAGATCGAGGGTCTGGCAAAGCTGAACCACAAGACCACAAAGGAAGAGAAGGTGGCGATGGCGAAGGAGGCTCATGAAAATGACCACCGTTCCACCGCCGCAAGACGGAAGGAAAAGAAGGAGAGCGAGCACAAGAGTACGACTAACAAGGAGAAGGCGAGGAAGAAGAACATGATCATGACGCTGGGCAAGGCGAAGCGAAAGGGTAGGAGGAGTCTGGTGGAGCATCGGAGGGTTCTGAAAGCGCACGTTGATCGCAAGAAGCGAGGTGGGAGACGTGGAAATCAATAGTGATATGAATTCATGATTGCATAGTGTGGCCGCCTCTTGCTGCTGCAAAGGTAAATTGCAAAGCGCGTGAAGACAGGTGCTTAGGCACGTGAGACTCACAGGCCACTCTGCACGCACGACTCACTCACAGAGAGCTGACGACTAATCAAACTCCAATACCATCTTCAACTTCTTCTTCGAAAACAACCCAGCTTGATCTATATACGGGCTGACACCGCCGCCGCGGCGGGGCTCACAACAACACCGCACTCGCAGAGCTGCCCGATCGAACACCAACAGCGCACTCGATCCTTCAGCGTGGAAGGCTGTGCGCAAAAGAACAGCGCCACCTTCAATGATGCCGCAACTGCGTGCAGCCATCTCAAAGACGCCATGGCGCACTGGGCATCACGCATGCCAGTCAGAGACAGACAAACGAGCTCGATATCGGTGTGCGCATTCTTGTATCATACTCGACGCCATTGTGGCAGGCATGCTGCAGGCAAGCAGCCGAGCATAGACCTCAGAAGCAGTCATAATGCACCATGCAAAATAACAACCTATGAAGAAAACGGCTCCAAAACAATCGGATCGAACTCCCCACAAACAACGTTCCCATCTGCATCTAATTCTTGATTACTCCCACTCCCAAAATACCAAGCATTACTCCCTCCACAAGCCATACTCACACCACCGTCACAGATTAAAGGACAAGTATTATCCTCCGTAACGTCAATCCTGCAACGCAAAGGCGCATTGCCACTCTCAGTTAGCGTCAGCTGCTCTGGATCATCGTTCCCTGCCACTACATATACCCCTTGTCCGCCTGCCATTTGTAAAGCCCCGGTGGAACCGAGCTGGAACACTTTTGCAGCCGAGTAATCTGGATTTGACCAAGTGAGATCAGAGCCGGCGTAAAGGCCATTTACTTCTGGAGCGTCGACTCCTGATTCTGAAGCTGGTGCTGCTTGACCGTTTCCTAAGATCACGAATTTTGTAGGTGTTGCGACCGACCCGGAGATGATGGTTTGTGTGAATGTGTAGATTGTGGTTGTCGAGGTTGTGCGGGAGGTTATGATTGAAGTCTTGGTGCCGGTTGTGGTGGTTGTGATTGTTGTTGGGGAGGGTGCGATGGTTTTGGTCGAGGTAAGCTAGATGACGGAGATTAGTGATCTGGCTCTGAGCAGTGTGTGTCGGGACTTACTCTGGCTATGCTTGTCACCACACTGGTGCTTCGTATTGTTGAAGTGGTCGTGGTTGTGCTTGGCTCGATGGAGAGACAACGGCATGCTGAAGATATTGCTGTTGCACTTCTGTAGTTTGAGAAGCATGCTGGTCTCGTCGAGGCAGCTTGCCGTTTGTCCTTGTGCGGAGGAGCTAACATGATTGTAACTGGGCCTTCGCATGTCGGACGAGCGGTGATAGTCGTATCTGTCTGGACAGTAATGATACTCTTCGAGGTCGTCGTGCTCCTCCAAGTCAGTATCTTCAACAGCCCTGATCAATCCGAATTACCTACGTGGTTGGCTGCACTGTTATTCTGTGGAACTGTCAGTGACGCCTTACACTCAGATCAGCGTGCTCTATTTCTTACATTAATGTTGACCTCGATGCAGTTCCTGATGTAACCATTCGCGTAGTGGTAAAGCTAGTTGACGTGATTGTTGAAGTTCTGCAAACCCATCAAGATTCCAATTTCTCTTCCCCATCAAAGATGTTGGACCATACACTGTTGATGTCGTCCGCCCTGTCACCGTGCTTCTAGGTATCGCCAAATACGAGCTGCAGTACGGTGTAGCAGATCTTTTGCAGGCCGTGCCGGGGCACTGTGCTCTGGGGGCAACGCTGCACAAAGCGAGCGCCAATAAACTCGAAAGTTTGGTGATGTGCATTTTGTCAAAGGACGAAGTAGCAGAAGGAAAGCGAAGAGCCAGAAAGCAAAGTCCATCGCGATGGCCACTTCATAGCCTTATACATGTCATTCGACGAAAGTTTCGTGAGGCGTACTTGAGGCTTTTCCAGACTGGATTGCCAAGAGAGCGCCTGATGCTTTTTGCATTTGAGGCTTGCAGAGTGTACAGCTCAGTCTGCTGCTAACGTGACCAGACAATTGCTCTTCTCCCTCGGATCCCAGGGGCCAGCAATGAAACTTCCGTTGCGACGCAAAGCAATGAGCTGATCAAGATGCTTGTCTTGTTCGATGTTGTAGTAGGCTCAATCTTGTGTGACTTCTATATTCGTGCTTGGACTAATAGTAAGCTAAAGTCTATATCAGCGCACCGTCTGCCATGTGGGCATATGCAGACTACCGGCTGGGTGGAGCTAGTGACAGAACTAGTACGTTGACTTCGTGGGCAGAGACAAACGCCATGTCCAAGATCTGGTCTCGTTGAGCCACGTCCCTCGCGTATACTCCCTGAACAGTCGTAGGTGGTCAGTTTCAACAGATGATCTAACCATTGGCATATCCGAGGCTACCTCTTTAGCGTTCGAGATCAGGTTGGCTACCGAGCATGCAGCAGAACCAGACCGCATTGGGATGGAGTACTCTCGAGCCAAGATTGCTTGATGGCTTCAGATGTAGACCCTGACAAGTACAGTGTTTGGTCGACAACGTTGCCTACATTCTCGTCGATATATGAGCTCAATCGAGGCAGTCGCGTGCTGGGTCAACTGGGCAGTGATTGCGATTGTATTGCGTAGTTACCTCTTGGTTGAAGCAGTGGCAAGAAGGTCATCGTGGTGAATGCTCCGCGCGAGGCGTTCTAGGCGCTCGGGCATTTTGTTCGCGATCCAAGCCACACAGATCGGCAAGACCGAAGCTCTGCAAGCTCTTGAGGCTTAAGGTGCATGTCCCGACCTACTCCTGCGGCGCTGTCGAGGTGGCTGAATCTTTCGACGTTGAGCGTCAATTTGCTGGGGTCGACAGGCGAATGTTGGGATCGATTTGTTCCTACTTAGCTGTCTCATGAGAAGCCGTTTCTCAATGCGCCTCCCGTTGACGCCTCATCATCCTGTACCAAGTCAGTTACAAGCAGTAAGGATCGGTGTATAGTCTGCTTACCTCCAAGAAGTCGGTAGCCAAAATCAATCTGCTCAGTTCATCTGCTACATCGATAGCTTGGCCTTTGGCAGACTGTTTGAAGATAGCCTGGATGGTATATCGGTGTTGCTGCAAGAAGATGCGTCCGGGCTGAGCTCCTTTGCTTAGAACAGCTGCAGTGATGATTCGCAAGAGGGCTGCCAGAATTCGATGGAACTCCCGCAAAGCCACCGCGTTATCGATATCTAATCCAATGTCGGGGTCGGTACTGAAGAGTCTACTCTCCTCAATTGTAGCAAATAGTGCCGAGTTGAGCACAAGCGCTGTGCCATCAGAAGTCTGACAAAGACGAAGAAGTAACGCAAGAGCTGTGTGATGGAAAGCTAGCATAGTGCCCATCTCCGCTTCGTTCTTGAAGGCCTCGGCAACGCCAGCAATGCTGGTGTCGACTAGTACGGGCACGAAGTTCAACTTCATGAATTCTTTCAAAAACGTAGAGGTGACCTTCAGACCTTGGTATAGCGAAACAAGACTGTCTAAGAATAGGAGGGCCGAGACTCTGGTGACACCACGACCTGAAAAGGCATCTTCGGTCGCGACAGTTAGCAGCCGTTCGCCAGCATTCTGCACCAGCGATAGCAATTGCTTGTCGGAAGCGGAGGGAGTTGCGCCTGCTGTGACAGGCAAAGATGCAAGTATGGAACAGCTTGTCCGATAGCATACGTCCCGGAGCGCCAGATCAGCATCTCCGTCGGCGAGTACCTTCAAAGACACCCGGAATATAGTCAAAAGGCGTTCGATGGCAACATTTGCCGTCTGCTGAGATGCATCGTGCGAAGCAGGACTAATGGCCTCGGTCAAGGTAAGCGTAAGTTTTGCGAGCAATCCAGTGGCCTCGGGGCTCTCGTTCAAGCTCTTCTCGAACTTTGGTAGGACTATTAGAAGTCCTTGCAGCGAAAGTGCGATCACGTCGCTAGCATTCAATCCCCCTTTTGTGATGATCAGAGACAGGAGTTCTGTCCAGGCTTCGAGCGCGTCGGTCCGAGCATCGTGTATCGCAAGCCAGTTGTTCTGGCTGATGAGAGAGGCCAGTATGGCTTTGGTCTCGTCGTTAGCTCGCTCCAGCTCAGATGCTTCTTTGACTACACCACTCTCCTTCAATTCTCGCTTGCGAAGCGTCAACAGCTCTGTTGCCAAGCCAATGTCAAAGAGGTCCGCACTTCTCGGGTCATGGTTGATGCAGCTTGATAGGTCGACGTCCCTGAAGAACAAACATTGTGCATAGTTTGGTTCCAGCGCATTCGCCGTCTCAAGGTCAAAGAAGTCGAGAAGATCGAAGATGGAAGCTGTGGGCAGGTTCTCGCCAGTGGGAAGCTTAATCGTACCAAGCAGAGCACTGGCAATCATCTCCTGCACTGAGAACGAGCTTTGTCTCGATGCCGCACGTAGATCTGCAGCTGCGAACTCGAAAAAAGCTTCGCGGACCCGCATCAAGTCGCGAATGGCATTAGCCGCGCTGTCCAAGAGAACATCAGGGTCCACAATAGCTTTGAGATCCCAAAAGGGGCTCACTGAGACGGGGAGCTGTGACCTCGACAAGGCTGGAAGAAAATCCATCGCACGAAGCTGCGGCTGCACGATTTGCGAGGTTAGTGGTGAAATTGCGAGCTTGTTCACGACCTCGAGACATCCTCTCTTCACGCTCAACATCCATGACCTGTATCCAGTGTCTCCGATCATGCCCTGTAGGTCGGCAGCTCGCGCTGCGATGACATGAAACAGCGATTGAGAGGTGGCGAATGCAGTCTGCGGGAGCACGTCTACTGCCTGCTCGTAGCATGCAAAGCCCAACAAGCTGTGTGCGACGCTTGGTCGGCCATCTGAGGCGTCGAGACTGGCATGAATCAGGTCCAAGATTGCCTTGGCGCGAACAAGCTTCAAGGGCGCTTCGCCACTCTCCAGATCCCAATCCTCCAGGTTGAAATCTTGTTGCAATTCCAGTGTTAGAACTGTGCTGACAGGCGAGAGGAGCCCAATGAGACGGTTGCTCCGGCCACGAGCTCCGTCTTCGGGAATATCAGCAAGCTTCCTAGAGGATCCAATACGCTGCAGAAGTGCAATGCTCTCTAGGCTGATTTCCACGTGTTTACAGGCAGTAAGTTGTGCAACATGAACGACGCAATGAAGGTGCGTCAGGAGCACCTCGTCGATCGAAGTCAATGTTGAGCTTCCCACAGGTTGCTGCTTCGAAGTCTGGCTGACGATGATTGGTCGCACAATGTCCAAGAAGGTAGGCTGAAGTTTCCACGCCAAGCTCAGGATTTGTAGTCCTCTAAGAACTGCTTGCACGACAGGCGCTGTTGGTTCAGTGTTGTCCAGGGTATCAAGATTGACTTGTATAGTCGTAAATAATGAGTTGACAACGCTTTTGTCAAAGATCCACTCCATCACACGGGCAAACGGGTGCAAGCGAGCATAGGACGCAAAGGACTTGGTCTCCATCGTCGCTTCGACAGCCACATTGGACGTGTTTGCCAGCAAAACCAGGTCTTCGTTGAACGTGAGCAGACATTGATGCGCGAAGTTGAGACATTCATATCGTACGATCTCCACCATACTCGCCTCGCCTTCCGCCTCCATACGAGGCACCTTTTTCGCGAAGATCGAATCCATGACGAAGTCGACATATGTGTCGATACCAGCATGGCGGTGAGGCGCACCAAGGTTCTCAGGGAAAGGCAAGTTCTCCATGGTGACCTCGGCGGCATAATCTATGGGGGAGACCAGAGAGTTGAGCAAGCTGAGCAAAGATGCGACAGCTTCTCCATTGGTTGCAAACATCAGCAAGTATTGCTTTGCAGGGTATGGCGTCCTTGGTTGCGCCCGAGACAAATTCGAACCATCGAGGCCGCTGCTAGATATCCAGCTATCTAAGAGGACCCACATGCCATTACGGACCTCCAGGCTCTTGTCTGTGAGCATGGCCGTCAGTAAATCCAGACAGCAGGCTCGTATACGTGGCAATGAATCACTTCGGGCGAGCTGAAACATGACCTCGCCAAGATGAACGGACTGCTCTACGAGAAGCCATTTCCTGGCCTCCGGGCTTGTACGACAAATATGCGCCGCAAGGCCCAGATACGAGTCCAGCATGATAGCTGTCTCCGGCTCTTCGAGCTGAGTTTCATTTGCGACACGCTGCTGACCACTGATCTGTGGTGCAACAGGCCGGTCTTTCAGATTAGAGGCGTAAATCTGCAGCTCGGAGAAGATCTGGTTCCAGCTGACAGCGTATGCTTTGCGGAGTCTTCCAGCACCCATGGCAGTCTCATCGAGCAAGAAGCGATGAGCATTGTTAGCCGACTTGTCATCGCACGCTATCGACCTGAGTAGCTGACAGAATGCTGCGACTCGGGGTGTCGGCAGTCTTTGCGAGACCCATCGAAGAAAGCCATACAGGTTGCTCTCCTTATCCGCCCAGAAGTCGTGCGCAGCCGCAGGGTCATCTTGATACGCACACGCCATGATGACAATGAAGCGTTCCAGGTCCAAGCTGGAGTCAGCATTCTCGTTGCCCTGCGGCAAGAAATTCCGTCTCTTTTCATCTTCTTCGAATTTGAGCTTCCGGAGGGCATCGGGCATGTTAGTGACAAAGGCGTCGGTGAAGACTTGCAATTCGTGCATCGTGACAGCCGAGAAGTCATCGGATGCACGGGGCATTGCGACCACACTGACCGCATTGTCGACGAGAAAGTCAACGATCCCAGTTCGTGAAGGGTCATGCCATGTCACAGGTCTGAGAAAAGCCGCAGCAGCAAGCATGAAGTGGAACGCTCTGTCCTTGAGCGCCTCGAAGAAGAGGTCCATGCGGGCTTCTTCGCCAGCTCTTCTGTCTGCCTCACTTTGGTTCGGCTCGTTTGTTCCCGTTGCGAATCTTGCATTGTATTCTGCAAGCCAAGATACCGTGGCAGCGGCTCTTAAGTTGCTCTGCTTCCACTGCAATCGGGTATTGCCAGCAGCAAACAGCATGTGAAGCTCGCGTGCAGCACCCACGGTGACATTGCCTTGGTCCGATGCAAAGTGCGATGCGCCACTGATGAGAACTGGAAGATAGTGGATTGTGATGTCGATGTCGGCCTCTAGAGCTGCAGCTTTGCTGAGAAATGCGCGGTAGTCCTCTACGTAGACAAATCCAGAGCGAATAAGGTAGGCAAGCACAGCAGCCAGCGACTCATGCTGTCGCGTGAGTAAGAAGCGCTGGACGCGAAGCGCCTCTCCTGTGTCGCCTGCAGTGCCTTGGCCAGTCATGACCAGCTTGTCCTTGTATTCAGCCATCTTTTTGAGAAAGTTCTCGATGTCTGTCAAGCCGTCCACGCATTTGCGCCAATACGCAGCCCGGTCTTGGCCAGTCACTATCGCAGTCGAAGCTTCTTTGAACGCCTCCGTCATTTCGTCATCTTCGCCCTCGTCCTCTAGGCCCAGTTGCAGCAAGAGTCGCAAGCAGTCCAGAAGCGCTTGGCGTTGTTCGTGGAAGCGAATCATGGCGCGAAAGACCAGCGAAGGGTCGTTCCCGCTCTCACCGACCTGGGAGCGAATGCACAGTTTGGCCGCCTCCAGCTCGTCCAGGTCGAGCTCGTCAGCGACGTTGATGGCTGCCTCTCGAAAGTCATCTCGCACGCGGTATTCTACCTCGTCGATGGTCAAAGTATCTGGTCGGGGAGCGGTGGCAGGCTGGATGATGTTGCGGCTATCATCGTTCTTCTTTTTGCGTTCGAGCAGCTTCTTGAGGTCTTCATTGGACGCATCGAGCTGCTGCTGTAGACGCTGGAGGTTGGCCAGGCGAGTTTCGCTGAACTGGACCAGATCCCGCTGCAGGATCTGGAGTCGTCGCAACGGGTCGTCCATGGCGGAAAGGCGGAAGGCGGCGGGGGTGGGAGGGGTGGATGATATTGGCGACGGCGAGGTGGTTCGATGCGCGGTGGGTGCGAGGATTGTTTGACACGATCTTCGGCTGCTTAGTCAGAAGCCTATGCTTCACTTGTAGCTTCACTTCTAGCCTATGCTTCACTTCTAGTATTTTACTCTACCGCGTACGCCATGCATGTTCTCTGCTCACAACGTTCGTGCAAGTCGCGCACAATGTTATGAAGAATGGCGGCCAGTGTGTCCCTGAGAGATGCATTGGAAGGCATCCAGTCGGCGACGGTCAAGGCGCGCAGTGATGGCATTCGGGACTTGAAGCACATCCTCGACTACAACCGCAACAGCTCCAGGATCAGCGAGCTGAGAGACGGCGAATACAACACCATCCTCGAAACGCTGTACAGATGTGCTGACAAGGAGAAGCAAAATGCGATCAACGGCAAGACTCAGACTGCTCGCACGTCCGCCTCGAACAAGCTGGCCGACATCTCCAATGCCGTTCGGCACACTGTCGAAGCATCTGTGCAGCTATTGAAGCCGAAGACTGTGGCCGCTCTGCTGAGCCATATTGAGCACACCATCTTGCTTCGAAACACTGAATTCTGCATGCCTGTGGCTCTGGACTATGTCAAATCCATGAGGGCTGTATTCGAATGCCAACCGCATGTGGTCTCACTGCAGGAAGACGGCAGCGGCGAAGACTGCAGATGGGACGCGTTGGCACTATTTTGCATGCACTGCATCGGCAAGATTGAACAAGAACAGCCTTCCGACGCCGAACCACTGTCAACCCCTGGGACCGGGACCATGAACGCTTTCACCATCCGTTCTGAGCGCTCCGTCATCAAGGAGTCAGCAGGCTCACAGGCGCGTCGTCCCTCTCTCCGCCCAATTGCAGAGGAAATGGTGGCGTGCATTCGCTTCCTGACCGCAGTCCCCACCGTTCCACTCAAAAGGAAAGCTGAACCTCTCCTCTGCACTATCATCGAGGCCTTGCAAAAGTCGACTGTCTCTCACAAATCCTGGGCACATGCCTTTGCCGCCATCAACAACATCGTTTGCTGGTCGCGCACAGAGGACACCAACTGCACCAAGAAATTTGTTAGCCACATCGTGAAGTTGATCAGGCACTTGTGGAGATCCAATGTCACCAAGGATGCCACCTGCCAGATGCTGGTCACTGTTTTGCTGCTGGAGCCTTATATTTTACTGTGCATGCAGCAGTCCGCTGGCCTGACTCTTCGACCCGAGCTCGTTGGCCTTTTGCACGTCCTTCAGACAGATTACAACAAGCGGAAGGAACGTGAGCAACTACGCCTCGATGATCTTCGGCTTGAGATCAACCTGACGAATGTCCCAGATGGCAAGGTTGCATCATTATTCCTCACCTTGCGATGTTCTGGACTTCAGGCAGAGTCGAATTGGTTAGTGGCCCACATCATGGCATTTCTACACCGTGCCATCCTTCCGCCATCTCCCACATCTGAGGAGCTTGAGCAAGCTTCAGAGCGTGAAGAAGAAGAAGAAGAAGAAGAAGAAGAAGTGGACATCAGCCAGCGTCCGCGAAAGCGCCAACGTACGGAGGACGACTTCACCAAGTTGGTCTCAGCGATCACTTTCGGAACACAGCAAGAGCGCACGTGTGCCTTACAGACCGTCGCATTTCTCGCGCCACGGATGCGCTTCAGCTTCATCCAATTGAGAAGACTGCTGGATAGCGCCGCTGTGAGTTGCAGTGACGAGAATGGAGTGATTTCCTCTTGGGCATTCATCGCTTGTGCCTACTGCGCCTCGCAGAAGAGTGCTGCCGACCGGCAACTTTCTGCACGCTTCGATTCTATCTGGCAACTCGCGCTTCGCGCAATCAGCAATCCTTCATCTTCGCGAGCTGCATCTTTCTCATTATTCGTGTTGTTCAGGCTTCGACGAGTCTCATCACAACATGTAACAGAATTGCTGCAGATTAATGAGAGCATGGACCTGAATGGCCCCAGTCAGATGTCGGACGGTGCAATCTGGCTCTTGAATGTCGTCCTCGAAGCTTCACAAGAGCTGAGTCCAGCTGCTGGCACTCGAGCAGCAGATGCGGCTGCTGCATGGTTAGCGCGCTGCTTCACACCTAGCCGTCTGGAAGACAAACATTACACAGGGGCTTGCAACTCCTATGATTCTTCAGATGTCCTTTCGCTGATAAAGTCTTGTTTGGGTAGTACTGCCCACCAGTCGCCAGCAACTGGAATGCCCGTTTGGGATGTTGGGGCTCGTGGTTGGTTACTTTGTCAAGGCGGCGACGAACTTATGAGATACTTACTTCTCACCGACGAGGAAGGCTCCGCTTTGGACGATAAGCGATTGTCTTCAGGTGTTGATGCAAGTCGCACGCTCAAGCAGCTGACACGTCCATCTGTAGAAACGCTACTCATGAGTCATCTGTTTTCCGAAGTCTCTCGGACAGTTGACACATTTACCGGTCTCGTACGCTCGCGGCAAGTCACCATGGATTCGTTCAATACTCTATGCAAATCATGTGTCACCTTCATGTGCGCTTCGACCTGCGTTACTTTCAAAGATTCGCGAAAACTTGAGCAATTCCATCAAAGCACTAAGAAGCTGCTGGGCCACGTGCAAGATTTTGTTGCGACGCCAAGTACAGATCAGGACAAAGTTGACATCTTTTTGTCGGTCTTCACATCTACCTTTCCATGCTTGAGAGGCGTAGGGCAGCAATCAAATCGCTCAGAACGCCCGGGGTGCCAGATGATGGCGTGTGCTGCCATCAAGGAAGCGATTACACGACGACAGAGTGCGGACGTCGTCAACGGTGATGATGACTTCATGGATCTCGATGAGGCATTCGACTCTCAAGATAGTCGCCCAGCTCAGAACAGTAGTCCTCAGGAAATACCCTACAGCGACCTCGATGCAGCATATAGCTTGTCGACGCTAAGAAGCAGCAGCATGCTCTATGCAACAGCTGCGATTGCTGTCCAGACTTATCATGCGTCTACTCCTACCGCGGGCCTGGCATCGACCTCTATCACGGACTTCATCTTGGAGCTTCCCGTCGATGCTATGCTATCATGCCGAGACGTGATTTCTTCGTTGCCATCGCTGGGCCTTGTCCTCGGTGCGAGCGATACCGCTCGCTTGATGACTCTCTACCTTGATCTCCTCGCCAAGTCAACCTACAAGGCTTCTGAAGTGGCGATAGGCTCTCTCTTGGATGTCATGCTAAGTCTAGTGGATGTCTGGACCGATCCTCACCATCGAGATGCTCACAATCTCGGCTTGGATGCTTACGAATGGCTAATTACTGTGGCCGTACCTAAAGAACTTGTTTCGCCCAATGTGGTCAAGCGGTTGATGAATCTCCTCATTCAGCTCTTCAAGATTGACGCAGAATATGGTCTCAATACTGACGCCAATACTCCACGTCTCGTCTTGTTCGAACTCCTCAAGACTGCGCCCGTTACGGCACAGTTTGAGCTTACGGGTCGACTCCCTGAAATCTTTGCGCTCTACGTGCTCTCACAGCACGAAACCATTTTTGACGACCTGCTCCATGATCTCATGCAGAATCAGGATTGGTTCGAAGGTACAGTGATACGACTACGCTTTTTCGCGAAGTTGGGTTCCACTTGGCCTTCGTTACTGCGTCGCTGCGTATGGCTTTTGTTTGACAGTGCAGGAAACATTAAGGACGCTTCCGCTCATGCCAAGGTCTGCATCAACCAGCTCGCATCTGCTCTGCCTTTGCGCCAACCACGAGCACTATTTACGCTTTTTGCGCCTCAGCTTCTGTGGTCGTGGACTAGCGGCCACCTTCGACTGGAGGACTTGCCTTTCGCAGCATTCGAGTACGATTCGGTACACGATCTCCTGCGAGCGAATGAGTCCGAGGCTTTAGCCCAGATCACATTGCAAGGCAATGAGAAGGCCATGGACGTCGTGACGAGAGCCGTGAAGATGATGTCACGAGATGCTGTGAAACGCTCATACGCCAAGTGCCTAGCCTACTGCATGGCTTATGATGTCTCCAGCCCGAAAGAGCCCGGAGCGAAGAGCAATCCATCCGAAGAGCGACTGCGAGAAGCCATTGGAGGAAAGGTCGAGCATCAGAAATTGCTGATCCGGCACTTTCCCTGCATTGTGGGACACTTCTGCTTGCTCATGAAAACTGACGACGTTGGCGATACTTGGCTCGCAAAACGGGACAGCTATGCCGATATGGCCAAGGCATTGAAGGAAATGAAGGTTTACAGTCACTCTGAACGCAGTCTGCCTGAGACTCAGGATCCTTGCGTCAGCGACCGTTACCTCCTCGATGAGCTAGAGAGGCTGTACAAGCGCACACAACTTCAGATCACAGACTTGTGGTCACCATCGTCATTCTCTTTGACCGCTCGAATGCTTGTCAACGAGATAGATGAGTCCCTCGGGTCCTTGCACACATGCCTCATTGTGCGTCGTCTGCGTATCTTCATCGCCATGAGCGGTGAGCTGGCCACGGATGGCTTTGGCCTTGAAATGTTAATACATTCCTTGCGGCCTTTCGTGAGCGATAGTGAATGCGCCGATGACACACTAGGTGTGCTTTACTACCTCTTCAATCGCGGCAGATCATATCTCCGGTCGTGTCTTCCTTTTGCGACAGGTGCCATCATTTCGCTCGTGCTACAGATGAGGCAACACGCCCAAACGGCGCACGATCGCACTACGCAAGAGAGTCAGCACACGGCGACCATCGACAAGATGGTCAATTTCCAAAATTGGCTGGTGGACTGCTTGACGGCACTTACCAGAGAAGAGCCCAGTACTGGTTACAAGCAGCTCTTGGCATCGCTGCGCGGAATCCAGCTACCGGGCAATGGCAGATCGGATAGTCCAGAGAGCAATCTGCTGTTATTCTTGCTCGAACAGTGGCAATCAAGCAAACCGCTTTGCTCGCGGCATGACATTCTTGAAGCTCTCACGCTCCTGGCAGAGAATTTCGTCTGCCCGGATAGCTTGTCTGAGGACTGCCTAGGATTGGATAAGAGTACAGTGCACTATGTCCAGCCTCTCTGGGAAGTACTGAACATCTCAGCATTGAGTGATAACTTCGTAGCCTGGGCTGGTGAGGCTATCGGAAGGGCATATGGATGCACTGGCACCCGTCCAGAGGAGTCAAAAGGCCAAGGACCTTCCATATTGAAAGAACTTCCCAGCGACATGGTCGGCACCTTGACTGCCTCAAATTCGACAATCGTCAAGCACATCTGCCAGACGATGTACTCAAGAAAGCGTTCGGAGGCAGGGCTTGCAGAGTTCACTCTACGCAAAATCCAGGAGTCTTTCGCGTCTGCAGGAGATTCTGACGAGGCCGTGGAGTTCTCGCAATTGCTTCCAGACGCTATCTGTGCAGCAATATGTGATGGCACCTTTGGCTGGAATCCGATGCCGTCGCAACTCGAACCCGATGCAGCCGATGCGGAGTCATTGCGACAAGCTCTCCAAGCTCCTACAAACGGTTCCATCGATCAATGGACCAGCAGACTTGCGAAGGTAATCAGTGCTTGGTCCGCAAATAACGCGATTGTCTCCTCTCTTGCTCCTCTGGTACAAAACCTCAAAGGTCTGGCCCGCCAGCTTCTGCCAAGCATGATACACATCTGTCTGCATAATGAATTCAACGCAGTACCCTCGCTTCGTCAAATTCTCTCGGAAGTCATTGGTGTATGTATGCCAGATGGGTCTGAAGCACAGAGGCCGAAGCAAAAGTTCTTCCTTGAAATCTTGCTCTATTTGCGCAGTCAGGAACTACCAGGAGAGGCCACGAAGGCCGATCGACTTAACTGGCTCGACGTTGATTTCGTGGTTGCTGCTGGAGCGGCATCGCGCTGTCGAATGCCCGCCTGCGCACTACTCTTTGCCGAGTCCGCAGCTCCTGTGGCAGTGCCACAATCAGGTCGCAGATCAACCAGCAGAGCGTCTACGTCACATATGCAGCCTGCACCAATACCAGAAGAGCTCCAAATAGCAATCTATCAGCAGATGGATGAGCCTGATTCCTTCTACGGAGTGCCTCAACCAGCAACTATCGATTCTGTGCTTCATCGCCTCGATCACGAACAAGACGGCTTCCGAAGCTTGATGTTTCGATCTGCCCAGATGGATAGCCACATGCGGCATCTTCATCGGCTGCCTGAGCGTGACGCAGTAGGCATGATCCAATCTCTTTCGGCACTCAACTTCAACAGTCTGGCTTTCGCAATGGTGACACAAGGCTTGGGCGATCTGGCCAGCTGCGCGGCGCCAATGCTCAATGCTGCACAGACATTGCAGCAGTGGGACATTTCGGTGCCAGATTCGCCAAGTGAGGCATCGCTCACGTTCAGCGTGCATCAGGAACTCAGTAGAGCCGATGATCTTGAGCTTATACGGGACAAAGTACGCAATGCAGTCCTGCAGCATGTGACGAATAGACCTCAAGCGGGTGATAGTCCTACGCATGCATGGTGCTCTGCACTGGCTTCTCTTACAGAGATTGGAGAAGTCATCTCGAGCAGCAGTGAAGCCGAGATGGCATCAAGATGGAGCGTGATGCAAAGCAGACAGGCTTGGATGCAAATGGCACGTTTCCAAGAGGTCAAGCCGTTCCTTTCGAATCGGCAAACACTCTTCGGAGTGATCAGGCAAAATGCGTTCCTACAGAAAGGCCTTCATCTTACTGAGAGGCGCTGTCGCGCGTTGGAGGTGGAAGCTCTTCTAGCAAGCTCTGGTCTGGCTCGCGAGCATTCTCAGCTGCAGGATGCATTGACAGCCACGGCAACATTGAGCGATATGATCGAGCATTGCGGCGCTGTCCACCTAAAAGTCGCAGGTGCAGTCAAACTTGAGGCAGCGACTGTCCTTTCTGAGGCAGGCGAGACAACAATCTCGGTGAGAATGCTTCGAGACATACTCGGCATGTCAGACCTTGACAGCCAAGACTTGCAGGTCGGAAGAGCAGGTCTCCTTGCTCAGCTAGGTCATCAAATGGCTCAAGCTCGATTGGAGAAGCCTGAGGATATTCTGGAGCGATACCTGACGCCTGCTGTGAACGAGCTATACGAACAACCAGACCAGAGACAGGCTGGTAAAGTGTACCATGAGCTTGCTACATTTTGCGACAAGGAGCTGCAGAATCCTGGCAACATTGAGAACCTCAATCGCATTACTAAACTCCGTCAAGCCAAAGAAGAGGAAATCGAAGCATACAATCAAGCGATACAGGCGGCGAAGAGAAATGGAGGCGATCGAAATCAGCTAGGCAGATCACTCGGGCAGGCCAAAACATGGCTTGCCATTGATCGGAGCGAGGAGCAACGTCTCCAAGGGATCAAACAACAGCTGGTGTCTCTGAGCTTGCAGAACTATCTCCGAGCTCTTGCCAACTCTGACTCATATGACCTCAGCGTCCTTCGCTTCTTCGCCATGTGGCTCGAAAACACGGGTGATGTTGAAGCTGACAATGCGGTAGCTCGATATCTGCCCAGGGTACCGAGCTGGAAATTTGTTCGCCTAATGAATCAGCTCATGACGAAACTTGAAGATGGCGTATCTTCGTTTCAACGAGCGCTAGGAGCACTCATGCTGCGCATATTCAAGGAGCATCCTTATCACAGCATCAACCATTTGTTCGCAGCTTGTCAGAAGCCGAAAGGCACAAACATCGACTCAGCTAGCCAGGCTCGCCACAGCATCGCGATGCAGATTCAGAAAGATCTGCAATCGCCTCAGAACGGAAAGCTCGGTGAGCTTGTCAGGAACATTTTCCGCGCTAATCTGAGGTATAAAAATCTGGCTGACAGGGCGCCGGATCAATCTCAACAAGGCCTGAAGCTCCCTGTCTCCAAAGTTCCGGAGGCAGGGGGCATCGTCAATTCAGGTACAATTAGAAAGTTGCCTCCTATCACGCTCACAATTCCACTCAGGCGAAGCGGTGATTACGACGACGTCCCAAAAGTCGAGAGATTCGGTGGAGATGTCTCGATCATGGGCGGCTTGAGCGCGCCGAAAATGCTCAAGCTCTGGGATTCCACAGGTCAGGAGCATAAGCAGCTATTCAAGAGTGGCAAGGATGATCTGCGGCAAGACGCCATCATGGAGCAAGTCTTTGAGGAGGTCAGCAACATGCTTCGCAACCACAAAGCCACTCGACAACGTGATTTGAAAGTGCGCACGTACAAAGTCATTACCCTGGCGAAGACGTCTGGCGTCATCGAATTCGTCCCGAACTCGATTCCTCTCAACGACTTTCTGCGGCCAGCACATAAGAAGTATCATCCAGCAGACATGAATGATGGGCAGGCAAGAGCGCAAATCTCTAATGCGTGGGCCCAGGGTGAGGGAAGCCAAGGCGATCGCATCAAGGCTTTTCAGAAAGTCTGCTCCAAAATGCACCCGGTCATGCGCCACTTCTTTTTCGAGAGATTCACGGATCCAGATGAATGGTTCCAGAAGCGAACGGCATACACTCGCACAACAGCGAGCGTATCTATTCTCGGTCACATCATCGGCCTGGGCGATCGACACTGCAGCAACATTTTGCTCGATGAAAAGACGGGAGAAGTTGTGCATATCGATCTTGGCGTCGCTTTCGAAGCAGGAAGAGTGCTCACCATTCCCGAGCTAATACCGTTCCGGCTTACTCGCGACATTGTTGATGGCATGGGTGTCACCAAGACCGAAGGCGTTTTCCGGCGTTGCTGCGAGTTTACTCTCGACGCCGTTCGCGAAGACAAAGAAAGCATCATGACTCTTCTCAACGTTCTTCGATATGACCCTCTGGTCGAGTGGTCCGTGTCGCCGCTGCGTGCCAAGCGCATGCAAGAGGAAAGCAATAGGATCAACAATGGTATGATTGGTGGTGATGCGGAGAACTCGAGCAAGAAGCGGGAGCATTCTGCCGGCGAGGCAGATCGTGCGCTGGCGATCGTGGAGAAGAAGCTGGCGAAGACAATGAGCACGACTGCGACTGTCAACGAGTTGATACAGCAGGCGAGTGATGAGAAGAACTTGGCGTTGTTGTTCCAAGGATGGGCGGCGTTTTTCTAAGCCTGCTGTGTTGCGTTCAAGCGGCATTAATGCTTGGGAAAGAGGGCACGTGAGATAGGAGCGAAGCGCTTCTGCAAACCATAAGACATGTATATTGTGTATAGTAGTATCACATTATGTCCATAACTGCACTTGTAATGGATGTGTGCATGTTCGCGTTGCTTTGCAACCATGATTGACTACATTTAGAGCGAGAATGTCATAACGAAAGGAGCAGATAGTAGGGCACCTAGCACAGGCGACTTGCAAAGTCGTGTTAACAATTTCTTGGAAGGGTAGAATGAAATGGATGAAATGAGGCTTTAGGTGAAGGTCAAGTAGCAAAGTAGAAGCCGCGATTTAAGCTTTCTACATCCCTGACTAGCCGCAGCCAGGGTCTTGAGTCATCACATGCTATCGACAAGACTAGATTTTACCACATCCAACCAACTTCGCAACAATCAAACGGAAATATAGCGAGACACAGACCCCCGGGATCACAAGCACAACTGTAGTGCTACTCAGAATTACCGCCGACGCCAAGACATGCTTCATTCGTCCACGACCGTATCCGAGATCGAGAGCGCCCCTTCCTTGAACATCAATTGGCATCGCTGTAGCAATATGGCTTTTCTCCAGTAGAGAAAATGGCGTGCCCAACGCTTGCGCGCAGCCATCTCGTGACTCCGGTTCTGGTCAAATCCACCAACGTCGACGGTATCAAAAGAACGGAAGCTAAGGAAATTAATCGAATCCACCAAAACCACCATGTCTGAGCAACAGAAGCCAGACGCCCCCAAGCCGGCCACTGAGCCAAAGGCTGAGACTCCTGCATCGGCTGAGGGAGAGCAGAAGCTGTCGCCAGCCGAGCTCAAGAAGAGAGCCAAAGCAGAGAAGCAGGCGCGAAGAGCGGCAGAGAAGGAAGCCAAGGGACTGCCCACAGACAATGCACCTCCAGCAGTGAATGGGAACGGCAACGGTGAGTCATCAAAGGCAGCTCAACAAGGCGGCGGTGGCAGCGGCAGCCAGCAGCCGCCGCAACAAAAGGGAAAGCAGCAGCAGTCACAGCAGAAGGGCCAGCAGAAGCAAGGAGGTCACGAGCGGAAGCCCAGCGGGCAGCTAGCAGGACAGATGCCAATCAGACCACGTCGAGGCTCGCAGAGCGCACCGAAGGAGCAGTCGAAGAAGCAGGACTCCAAGAAGGACTCCAAGAACGTGGAGCTCTTCACTCATCTATACTCACAGCCGCGACGCACCAACATCGATGGCGCCTCGAAAGATGTACACCCTTCAGTGGTTGCACTTGGCTTTCAAATCGCCAGCTACGAGGTCTGTGGCAGTAGCGCACGTTGCGTAGGCATGCTACATGCCTTCAAAGATGCCATCGCCGAGTACACCACCCCACAGGGCACCTCTCTTGCTCGACACATGACGGCCCACCACTTGTCACCACAAATCGACTATCTCAAGTCATGTCGACCCATCTCAGAGTCTATGGGTAATGCCATTCGGTGGCTCAAGAAGCTGGTTGCCGAAGTCGACCCAAGCACACCTGATCATGAGGCCATCGAGTTCCTTTGCGACAGCATTGACCAGTTCATTCGCGAGCGAATCATGGTCACGGATCAGGCCATTTCGGGATCGGCTTGCAAGCTTATCAAAGATGGCTCGGTCGTGCTCACTTATGCGAAGAGCGCTATCATTGAGAAGACCATCTTGCGAGCACATGGAGAAGGCAAAAAATTCCGCGTGATCTGTGTCGACTCTCGTCCCCTGTTCGAAGGCAAGATGCTCGCTACCAGCCTCATGCACGCTGGTTTACGAGTCGAATACGTCCCATTCTCCGGACTCAACCGCGCAGTCGCCGATACGACAGTCGTACTCCTTGGCGCGCACAGTATGCTCTCTAATGGCCGTCTTCAGTCACGTATCGGCACTGCCGCTGTCGCTATGGCAGCACACCGAGCCGATGTTCCAGTCATTGTCTGCTGTGAGTCGGTCAAGTTTAGCGGGAAAGTTGCACTTGACAGCATCGTGCTCAACGAGGTCGCACCCGCTGAGGAGCTTCTCTTCTCACAGCCTCCAGCGACCGACAAGGGGTCAAAGGAGGAAGCTTTGGACGAGCCAAAGCTCAAGACGCTCAACGACTGGAAGGAGATTCCTAACCTCCAGATCCTGAATCTAATGTACGATGTGACGCCTGCCGAATACATTCGCATGGTCATCTGTGAATATGGAAGCGTCCCGCCCAGCTCGGTGCCCGTCGTTCATCGTCTTGCGAACGAAGGCGAGTAGCAGCCGCCTATCGAACTAGCAGAATTGATGGACCTTGGAGGAAAGGGCAGGTGGTCACTGGCGGATGATGAGGTCTCGATCACGGCCGAGAAGAGAGGAGACAGCCTTCTGGTGATGCGGAGGCCTGTGGCTCAGATTCGGAAGGTCAGGTCTATCGAGGATGAGAGATCTGGTGGATAGTCATCACGACTGCCGGTCTGGCTTATGCGAAATGAACCAATGAATACTTGAGAATATATCGGCCCTTTCTCATTCCTCTCCTGTCTACGCGCACATTCTTGATACTGTCGTGCATGTTGCGTTGCTGGCGAAGGTCCACTTGGAACCGCGCACAGTCTGTTGCGAGACATGGAGGAGGGCACATTGGCACAATTTCGAACGTCATCGTAGATTCCGAAAGCCGGCAGCAATTCTGACACGCCAAAATCCAATGACAGTCAAACCACGCAATCTACCCCGAAATCAGGTTTCATAGCTATGTTGAAACGGTCGAGACATTCCGAACACGTTGGTATTTTAACCCTATACTGGCAGCTCAACCCTAACAGCCTCGCCAAGCCCTACAGTTCCTCACACCCACCCTCATCGACCGATCTGAGACGTGGTGGCATAGTCGATCGATTTGTAGTCTGTCGTCACTTTCGGAAGACTGCGTTTCTGTGCGCATCAGAATCAAACCTCGGACAATTCAATCGCAGCTGCGCATCATCGCTTACTTCATGCTCAAACAATGTCAATCGTCCTATGCACAAGCGCATCCCAGACACCCTCGAATTCTTTCTCAATCATGGTCTGCGTGAAGAGGCCAACGCTGTCTATACATAGACTCCCCGACGTCGGCCACATGCTCCAAAGCCAATCCTGTGGAACTCTTGAGAGGTCTCTTGTGTCGTGGTGCTTGCTTCACCGACACAATACACTCGACAAAGCCTGTGTCGTCCCCCTGTAGTGGACGATCGATATCGTTCATGCGACCAGTGCATTGAGCTGACATTGCCAAGTATAGCCGTGAGCTGCATCACGTTGTTCTGAAGGTAGTTCTGCCAGGCTAATGTCAGCGCATACTCTGCAAAGTTGTCCCATAGTGTATGCTGAAAGCACAAACAGTTTTTGTTCGAGTACGTCGTCGAGCTGGACTCCAGCTGGAGGCGGCTTGGCCTGCAGACTGCAGATGGGCGACGATCTTGACTGGATTGGCCCGCGAGGCATTGGTCCAGCCTCGGCCATCAAGCAGAAAGGAAGACATTGACGTGTTTGCAGCGCATATGCGTGACAACTTCAAAGTGGGAGAGGATGCACGTCCTTCTCTCCTGTCGGTGGTCCATTACCACCAGAAGCACGTGCTTCAACGATCAGCGCTTTCCACCCAAAATTCAGTTCCCTTGAAAGCTATCCTAAAGCAACGTCAGAGGCCAGAAGAGTGGGCGGCGCCGGAGTGCTGAAGCAAGGATAACGGGCTTGATTCTTCACGGTAACTCGTGATACGCAATTGGTCACAGCAGTTTTGAGCTGTCAAGACGCGCCTCCCACGCAAGTATCAACGAAATGAACTGTACCAACTCGAAATGCTTCAACGCTTCACACAAATATGACAGATCTCGAGCCAGATTTTGTCGACCATCGCGTCCAGCGAGACTAAACAATAACTCGTCCACATGTGGTATATGCTGCAAGAATTCATCCCAACTTCCAAGTCTTCGCTTCCATTTTTGTACCAGACACGCCAATTTGAAGTCATGACTTTCCCATCGTCAAAAGTGCTTGCATTGTTCAAGTGCCACCGACAGGAACCCAGCCTCTGCCAAGATCCATACTACGGTTTATTCTACCACCAGGCGTCAATGGCACGTTGACTCTACCACTTCTCGTCGTCGATTCGTCTCCGCTATCGGAGTCGTACGCATCGCTGAGTCGCGCAAAGTAATCTGCCAGGCCGCTTGTTGGACTTGCGATGCTGTCATACTGCGGAGGTGGGGTGATGAGCGGCGGCGGTGGCTCTTCGTCTTCGAAAGCCGGCGGGTTGAATGATGGTGCTCGCAGGAGATGTATAGGTCGGTCGATCGATTGAGGTCGTCCTTGCCGGCTTATGGCCTGGGGCCGTCCAATGTGATTCGCAGCGTGGATCGTAGGAGGTCGAGCAAGACCGGGTGATTGGATCGGTGGTGCCGTAGGTCGGTCACTGTTCACTTGCTGTCCGCCATTGAGTGCGTGCAGGCCTGGCACGAAGCTAGTAGGTGAATTTCGTCGCTGAGCGGCACCAGGACAGCCGCATTCATACTGATGAGAACTAAAAGGCGTGGCCATCGGAGAAGTGTATGCCGGTAGCATAGTGTTTGCCTGCGTTGCACGACACGAGAGAATATGGAACGGCGAATCGATAGAGATTTCGAAGTGCCTTCGCTTCGTCGGATCTTGTGCGTCAGGCCTCGACAAACGCATCACGATTTTGATCCAGTGGTGAACCTGAATGTTCTGATATGTCGTGTCGAAGTGTAATCGCTGGCTTCGATCTCGGTCTTTCATGGTATGACAACTTGGCAGTTGTACATTGAACTCCATCTCGGTCGGCCCGACATTTGAATCACCTTCGAGATTGCCCAAAAGATTTGTGGTGTCCACCGGTGTGACTTCCTCGCCTCTAGCTGCTCTCGCTCGCTGGTCGTACGGAATGCCACCTCCTGCTGTGACCCTCATGCTGCTCCCCGGAAACGTGCTTGTCGGCGGGCCATCGGCTCGCTTCTCGAAAAGTTGCACTTTCCTTGTGGGTTCCATCCGGTGCACACGCTTGTTCGAGCAGAAATACTCGATGTTTTCTGTGACCAGCACCTTGATGCGATGACATTGGACCTTCGCGAGAGGTGTCAGCTTGAACGCTATCGGGACCGACGAGCCTAACGGAAAGCTCTTTCCGGATATCACGATATCGTAGTGGAGCTGGTCTTCCCAGTTCCTGCTGATCGCAATCGGTTCGACCTGTTCGAGAGAGCCCTCGGACGGAGCACGGATAAGTGTAACCTCCTTGTTTCCTACCAAGTTTGAGCGGAAGGCACCGGACCGTTCGACGACTGCCTCCAGTTCGTACTTGACGGATCCCAGCTCGACGTCAATGGTCTCCGGTAACCGACTGTCCAAGGGTAATTCAAAATTGTAGATGTAATCTCCGGGTAGGAATGTACGGTAGCCCTTGGCAGCGACAGTTGGGCCAGAGTTGCCACCCTTCTCAAAGCTTCGAGATTGGTTGACATTGAGAGCCAGCTTCTTTGCCTCCTTCGACGTGAGACCGACATTGAGCGTGGAGCCAGTATCGGTGGAACGGCCGAGCGGGTCTAGACGAGTGACTGTTGTAGACGCGCCTTCCTTGAACAGCTGCACATGATCCGCATTCGTGCCTCTCTCCGCGCTTTCAAATTGGGCGTTGAAGAAGGGCCATGTATGTGACATGATGGTATCTTTCTCTTCGAACTCAACCTTGCGAGGCGGGATACCTTCAGGCCATTTCGTGATCGCAGTACCTTTGAACTTCAGGGTGATTCCTTTTATCTTGGCACTTTTTGACACTCGCAGATGCAGTCCACCCCTCAACATGGCAGTATTACCAGGAGCGTGATCGGTATTCTCGAAACCTTGCAAGTATAGCACTGGCTCAGCCAGATGGATGCCCATGCTGACGCCATTGCCCGAGGCGATTGGCTTCTCATCATCCAGATTCAGATTGGGAATGACAGTGTGTTCATTGACGAAAGAGGTGTCGATGCGCGGTGAAACGCGCGTCCCACTACCGCTGACAGAGTGTGCCGACAATGTTGAATTGTCTCGTGCCTCGCTGTTCAACCTTGGTCTTTGCAGATGAGCATTGATTGGACCACCAATGGAGTGCCTGATGTTCCCTCGCATCGTTGCGGCGGGAGCAGTGGGCGCTGCCGGGGCTACCACCGCACTCGCCCTCCTTGCACTCCCCACCGACTGTGAGGAATTGGATCGCTGCGTCGGCGACCAAGACCTTCTTTTCCAGGAGTTATCTGTCGTTCTTGGTGCGAGGGAATCGGGCGTTGAATTGGCGTTATTGATGGCAGGACTCAGGAATCTCTTGACGCGTTCACGAGTAGTCGCCAGCTTGAGGAGGGACACCCGCTTCTCGGAGTCCTTTTCTTTGGAAGGGTAGGGTACTTGAGTCTTCTCACGCCTGTCAAGTGCCGGATCGACAGACTTGATGCACACTCGTCCAGGTCCTACACGGCGTGGTCGAAAGAGCCTCGGAGGTTTGTCGGTTGCGTCTTGGTAGGTTGCAGGCTGGTAGTAGAGGAGGCCGTAGGTAGATGATCGATAGGACACTGCCATTGCGAAGTCGGGGTCAGTCAAGATGCTCCGAGGGATGGGAGTGTGGTGCGGGCGGAGGGAGGGTCGGGGAGGTCGTGGGTAGGAGGCGTGGGTAGGAGGTGGGCGAGACAACAAGACATGTTCTGCAACATATCAAGATTTGTCGTGACTGGTGTGCTCTCAGGCAGGTAACGGGCGGGTAGCGCTTGTCATGGGTGTGCCAAAGCAAATGGGCAGTGGACAGAGTGGGCAGTAGGCACTGGCGGTGTGGTGGCCCGGGACAGGGAGGTGGTGTGGTACTTACAATCGAAGCGACGGGTTGCCGAAGAATGCGATGGGTATCAGAGAGAGGCGCGCGCCCGTAACCCGCCCGTAACCCGCGCTGTTTCATATATTCTTCGTCCAAATCATCCAAGTGCGCAGCGAGCGTGTGCGTGACGCTGACAGGCCTCCCAAGCTCTCGAGTCTGGGTATGCGGTATGCCAGTAGGATATGCCAGTACGGTATGATACCCTCTATGCCAGTACGGTATGCCAGCCTCTATGCCAGTAAGGTGTGCCAGTATGAGATCCAAGATACAGCACTGGCATTAAACATCAATCAAACTCTGTGTTAAGAGCGTCGACGATTCCACATCGCTTTCTGTTTCTGCCCAACTCCTCCACGTCATAGCCACTAAAGCCAGATCTGCTGGCTCACATTTTATATTAGGTATTGTAGTTCCCGTTATATGTATGTACAATCTCGTACCACGGCCTCGGCCTCGGCCTCGGCACGCGTCTTCCGGCCTGCCGTAACTAATTAGCGTAAGGATGCATAAGCCACGCAATCTGCTCTAGTAATACTCTCGTTACTCGTATTAGTAGGGATGTTAAGCTATTACTAACGACTAACGTTAGTAGCGTTACTAATACTGTTATTAACGTTAATAAAGTAATACTAGTAGTTAGTAATAGTAGGGCTAAAATATACTAACTATAGTAGAAAGAATATATATATTATATAATATTAGATAGGTATATAAAGGATAAAAGTAATAGATATAGGCTAACTAGAAAGGGCTATTTTTAGAGCTATATAGAAAGCTATAGACTAATAATAAGGCTCCGTCGTTATTATATTAATTACTTTTACTAGTATTATTACTAGAAAGGATACTAATCGACTTAACTTAGTATTAGCGATACTCGTTATATACGTTTAAGCTATAGTTAATCTATTATTAGTAGTATCTCTTTACTAGTAGCTCTAGAGCATTATAGGTAGCTCTATATATCTAACTAGTATCTAGATAGTTACTATAGGTCTATAGATACTAAGAGCTATTAAGGCTATCTTATAAAGCTTAAGACTATTACTAGGCTTATTATAAGTAATTAACTAGTAGGTCGTATAAGCTAGAAGCCTAACTTACTACTAGATTAATAAGGCTAGCTATATTAAGATTATATTTAAAGTATTTCTTATATACTAATATATTATTAGCCTTATACGAGTTGTTATTATTAGTAATCCCTACCTACTATAGGTTAAACAAGTCGTATAGCTTAGCTTCTAATATCTAACGTATATTAGTAGTTAGAAGGTTATTATCTTTTACTAAGGCTATATCTAGTATAACTATAGTCTCTAGCTCTATAGTATAGATAATATACTTAGTAGATAGCTTCTTCTTCTTTACTTTATAGATCTTCTTCTATTACTCCTTCTATACTTTAAGAGTAAATAGATAGCGGTATAGAGCCTTACTATTTATATATATATAACTAAGTAAGTCTATATTCTTACTTAATAGATATATTCTATAGTCGTTCTATATATAATCTATAATAAATATATCTAACTCCTAGGCAAAGGCGTAAGCGCCTATAGGCATAGGAGACATAAGTATAATCCTCTAGAAATAATAGAATAATAGTAGCCCTAAGGAAAGGTAGAGGAAGGGAGGGATCTAGCCTCTATCCTAAAGCTAACCTAAGAAACAACTAGTACCCAAAGTAGGCCCTAAAGGCCTAAAAGACTAGCCTAACTAGCTAAAAACGAACGGAAATATATAGAAGAACCTCTAAACCCTTATAGACGATATCTAAAAGGCACTAGATACTCCCTAGGCCCTAGACTTACTATCCCTCCTATCCCTCCTCTAAAGGGCCTAGACCTAGCTCCTATACTAACTCAAGGATACTAATACTATTAATATCCTCTAAACCTATATATAGAACCTCTAGACTCTCCTAAAGACAACCGAACTAAGAATATAGGTATAGGCTACCTCCTAAGGCTAGCTAGCTATACTAAGTATTTAGAGAATTCCCTTAGAAAGTTATATCGTTACTCTAAGGGTTAGTTATAAAGAAGAGTAGGAAAGAATAAAGGGCCTTACTAACTAAGAGATGTTGTAGAGGCTTAAAGACCTAGGGATAATTACTATTAAGAAACTAGAAAGCGGCGATCTAAGAGTCTTTGTAGTATCTAAGCCTACTAAAGACAAGTTAGTAGACGAACTAGGATAGATACAAAAAACACTCCCTAGTACTATAGTAGAGGCCCTAATATACTAGGTATTAATCTATAGTTTTAGGGCTATAGGATTTAACCCTAAGGACTTAAGCTATGCCTATAAGATCTAAGAAGAGAATAGAAGACTCTATCCGAATCTAAAGATATCCTAGGTAGTCTAGCTAAAAAGCCTAAAGGCTAGGGAAGGCAAGATATACTCCTCTATTATTCTAAATATATAGAGCCCGGCTTAGGTAAGGGAAATTATATAGAAAGGACTAGTATCCTAAGGTATACTCCTTACTATAGAGGAATTTAACCTAAAGTATAGATCTATATAATGCCTTAAGTATAGACAATTTAGGTATATTGTAAAGTACTATAGGGCTAAATAGGTATATAGAAAATGTATAGGACTATATCGAATAGAGGAATACTAAGGAATACTAAAGAAATATAGTAATAATTAGGGTATCTATATAGTATAGTTATTATTATACAAAGTAAAACAAGTAGCTATTACTAAAGTAAGGGTACTTAGGGCCTAAGTAACTAAGAGTTAGAGCTACCTAGTCTACCTAAGAGACCTAAAGGACCTCGAAGGATAGACGATAATTGGATCTAAAAGAAAAGTAACTAGAAACATAAGCCTAGATTAAGACATAGACGATAGGTCTAGGAGGCTACTAGGGAGACTAATAGGTATAGTAAGACCTAAGAATAAGATAGAGTTAAATAGTAGAGTAGGTTAATAGGTAGACTAGGGAATATATCTAATAGGGAGGTATAATACCTAAATTATAGTAGATATACTAGAGATAGGATATATAATAGGGAAGCTAAGTTAGGAGGAGACAAGTAGCCTAATAGGGCTAATAGCTCCCTATAGTCTAGTAAGAAGGAACAAAAGGTAAGGAACTATACTAGGGATAGTTAAGGAAGTAGAGTACAATAGTAACCCTAATTAGGACTAAATACATTAGTCTAAATGTATATCTAATAAGGAGGAGAGTTCTAGGTAAGATACTAGAATATATATATAGATATAGGGCCTAGATACTAAAACACATTATACTCTTCTATCTAGAGGGACAAAGGATAAGGAACTAACTCCTTTAAAAAGTAGGATTATCTTAGTAAGAGATTACCTAGACTAAGAAGGGCTTAAATAAAGTAACTAGATAGTTAATTAAGGAAGGCCTCCTCGAGTAGTTCTCCCTTATAAAGGAGGAACTAGAGAGGGAGGAAGATAGGAGGTAGGAATAGGAGCCTAGTAAGAGGAAGGAGCTATAGAGATCCTCTCTATATCCTATAGCCTAACTAGATACAAAAGGTAGGGATAGAATCCTATATAGTAGGAAGGAGAGGAAGGGTTTTATACTAGAGGCTATAGGCTAAGGGCTTTTACCTTTAAAGGAAGATAGAGATAGCTACTTGTCTAGTAGGTAGAATAGTATAGTAATACAAGAATTTTTATATATATATATATATATATAATCTATACTACTAAAAGCTTACTTACTTAGTATAGAGTTAGCTAGCGTTCTTAGTAAACGAAGGGCTACGTTAGCTAAATAAGAAGCCTTCTAAAATATAGTAGAGATATTCTAGAAATAATTAGTATTACCTATTTTACGTATATACTTAAGTAACGCTAAGGATCTATAGGCTTCGAAGACTCTAGTAGAGCTATAGAAGTTAATAAACTACTCCTTAAACTAGGTAAAAGCTAGTATATCGCTACTAAAATAGTCTTAGAAGAAGGAGTAGTAATATCCTTCCTACTAGTCTATAAAGTCTAGTAATATCTATAGCTATTTAATATTAAGTAAATAAGCTATCTAGTATATAGACTAAGTCTAAGTACTTATTCGAGCGTTAAATAAGGCTAATAACTTATTACCTTCTAGTAACTTAGCTTCTATAATATCTCTTTAAAGTACTATCTATTATAGAATAACGTAACTAACTTATAAAGTATCGCTTTTGCTAATATAGCGAGCCTTATTATATAGCTAAAGGAGCTTATAAAGGTAATAAAGCTATAGCTAAAAGGAAGGGTTATTAATATTATATATAGTAGTAGCTACGTCTATACTAAATTACTAATAGACCCGTCCTTATACTAGAAGAGTCGCTTATCTATTATATATATAACGTCTTATAGTATATCTTTAGCTACGAATAGGCTATTAATAGCGGTATAGTATAAATCCTAGTAGATAAGGTATATAACTATAGAGGCTTAAAGTATTATATCCTTATCCTTAGTATAGACTTTTAGTATATTCTAGGCTTTCTTAGATTACTTAAGAAGAGAAAGAATATATAAGGCTCTCTATAAAGTATCCCTATAGTAGTAGATATATATATAGCCTTCTTTTTTAGATTAGTCTAGTTACTAATATATAGCTAGGGTCTATAGCTATTATAAAAGACGTACTATACGTATAGTACTATAGTAGGTAGTCTTTTATAGACTATCCCTATTATATTATATATATCTATTTATAGGCTATTCTACCTTTTTATATTACTATTATAAATAGATCTAATAGTATTAAGTAGCGTAGTTATAAGAGTAGAGGTATCGACGTCTTTATCTTCGATATCGATAAGGCTAACAAAGAAACTTCTACTAGAAGTATTTACTAAGAGATTAGCTATACGTTACCTAGTACGCGTTTCCGACTTATTAAATATAAAACTAAGGTCCGTCTATTAATCTAATATAGTCTAGACTTCTACTATTGTCTCTAGTATCTATCTTAATTATAGATATATATAACGTAGTATACTAGTATAAGGGTAGATTATATATATAATTAAAAAGATAGAAAACTTCGTACTATTCGAGATACGCCTAGCTATCTATAGTACTAAATAGTAGTCTACTATATATAATTACTTTCGATATAGTATAGTTAATAGTATTCTTCTTTTAGTATAGTATATAGAATAGTATAGACTACGTATTATATATAGAAAGGTAGTTATTATTATTAAGACTTAACTCTAGCTAGCGCAATTAATATAGCTAATAATCCTTATACTTCTTAAAATATATCTTCTTCTATAGAATTACTATATCTATATCCTAATATATAAGTCTAGTTAAAATAGAGAATATAAACGAGACATAAGATAAAGATAGAGAGAAGAAGGGAAAGAAGAAAGGGAAATAGGAATATATATACAAATTCTTATATTACTACACTATTCTACCTATTAGACAAGTAGCTATCTCTATTTGTCTTAAAAGGTAAAATCCCTTAGTCTAGGGCCTCTTATATAAAACCCTTTACCTCCTTCCTATTATATAGGATTCTATTCCTCCCTTTTACGTCTAGTTAGGCTATAGGATATAGAGAGGATCTCTATAGCTCCTTCCTCTTACTAGGCTCCTATTTCTACTTCCTATCTTTCTCCTTCTTAAGTTCCTCCTTTATAAGGAAGAACTACTCTAGAAGCCCCTTCTTAATTATCTATCTAGTTACTTTATTTAAGCCTTTCTTAGTCTAGGTAATCTCTTAATATAATAACCCTATCTATTAGAGAAGTTAGTTCCTAATCCTTTGTCTCTCTAGGTAGAAGAGTATTATATATTTAGGTATCTATACTCTATATCTATATATATACTCTAGTATCTTATCTAGAACTCTCCTCCTTATTAGATATATATTTAGGCTAATGTATTTAGTCCTAATTAGGGTTAATATCGTACTCTATTTCCTAGACTATCCTTAGTATAGCTCGTTACCTTTTGTTCCTTCTTACTAGGCTATAGGGAGTTATTAGTCCTACTAGGCTTCTTAGCTTCTTCTAACTTAATTCTCCTATTATATACTCTATCTATATACATTCGATAAATGGCAGCGAACAATTAGAGACGAAGGGAAAACAGTTAGGAAGGGAGTGAGGACGAATGGAAAGCACTGTGTGCTAGGGTAGAGGAGGTACTAAAGGTAGAAGATAGGAAAATCCCTAAGAGGGCATATAAGATAATGATCTTAGAACTCCTTAGAGGACTAAAAGCAATCCACAACTAGGCAAGCTACATGATTACGAAGGTAGCTAATACAGCCGTAGTAAAGATTATAAAGAAATAACAAGAGACAAGCCCAAACCACCGTACCTAGGCAGTAGTAGCTAGTTAGGAGGCGCCAAAACCCCCGAGGACAGTAGTTAGAGTCTACATCACGGACCTATAGGAGCAAAAAGAAATCTAAGGACTCTTAGGGAAAGAGATTGTAGAAAGAATTATAGTTAAGGAGGTTATTGGGGCTAGGAACGAAGGGAAAGGGATAATCAAGCTATTTATAGCCTAGGAGCAGGACAAAAAGAAGCTAGAAACACAAAAAGAATAGACAACCAAGATAGGGAAAACTGTAAAGGTCTCCTAATAGTAGTTCATAATTATAGCCTACGGCATAATAAGGAGCTTTAAGGAAGAACAGGATATCGGAAACCTATAGAGACAAAACCAAGCTATATACCTAGGCCTAAAGATTACAAAGGTAGCATAGATTAAAAGGAAAATCGAAGAGACTAAGAAGCAGTCCTCCCTAATCATCTAGATAGGGAGTGTAGAGCAAGCTAACATAGTGTTAGACTAAGGGCTATTCTAGGACTTTAAAAGATTAGAAACAGAGGTATATAGAAGTAACCATAGGATAATGCAGTGCTTCAAATGTTAGTACTATAGATACTTAGTAGCTAAGGGTATAAAGATAACTAATACCTACTCCTATTGTATAGGGGACTACTAGGTTAAAGAATGCAAAGTATACAAAGGGGAAGCAAGATATACATACTGTACTAAAAGACACCCCTCTTAGGCAAAGGAATGCCTAGTAAGAATGTAGGTAGCTAGGAAGGCAAAGGAAGCTAGAGTCAATACACTAACAAGATACATAACAAGCTAAAGCAGTTAGGCGTAGAGGCAACCTAGCTAGGTACTACAAAAGAGGTTAAGACAAGATAATGGGTTCATATTTAGGGCCTTACTATTACTAGAGAGCTACTAGCAACTAGGGAGACTAAGATACCTTAACATTATAGGAAAGGAAGTAGGGTAGAAGAAGCTTAGTCAAATACTAGTTTAAAGTAAGGAAAGGCTAAAGGAAAACCTATAGGGAAACGATATAGATGAAACCTAATGAATAGTGCAATAGTACTAAACATTATATAGTATAATGTTAATAAGAGTAAAGATAAGGTATAGAGGAGCTTCCTTCAAGTACTAAACCTAAAAGAATATTACATCATTACAATTCAGGAGCCCTAGCTTAACCTATATATAAAGAGACTAGCAACTATTAAAGACCTAAGATACTACCTAATTATCCACAACTAGGGAGCCCTAAGGACATGCATCTACATTAGTAAGGAGATAGCTATAGAAACCTAGTAGGCTATACTACAAGAGGATAGGGACCTAACATTAGTTCAAGTAGAAACATCCTAAGGTACACTCCAAGTCTACTACATATACAACCTACTACTAAACTCAAGGAGTAGTACCTAACTAAAAACCCTAGAAAGAATACCTAGAGTTATCTAGGGGAACACCTACTAAGTCCTACTTAGAGATTTCAACCTCTACTACCCCCTCTAGGGCTTAAACTTTACCCTAGCTTACTACTTCCTAGTAGGAAGGCTAATTAACATGTTAGAGAGGGAAGGAATGGAAATTGTTACCCTAAAGGGATTAGTTACCTAGAAGGCAAGAGGAAGCAGTAGTATACTAGACCTATACTTTGCCTTACATTAGATTAGGAATAGGATTACAAGATGTAGAGTTAACTAGGAACTAGAAGAATCATTAGACCACTTCCTAGTACAGGTTAAGCTAAATGTCTAGGCTAATTAGGAATAGGAACTAGAGGAAAAGCTCAACTAGAAGGGGGCCTAATAGGATAGGATTAGGGAGGAACTAGAAATGGACCCAAAACTAGAAGAACTCTCGACAAAGTACCTACTAAAGCTAGAGGACATCGACAAGGTAGTAGAAGAACTAATAGGAATCCTAAGATAGGTAGCTGAAAAGCATACCCTAGTAAAGAGACATTTACTATACTAGCAACTATACTAGACTAATAAGTATATAAGGAAAGTCAAAGCAGTAAGGAAGGCTAGGAGGTAGTAGATACAAACCTATACCTAGGAAGCATAGGACAACTACAACAAGGCCTACTAGGAAAAGAAGATCTAGATTAAGAAAGATAAGATGCAAGAATAGAGATCTACAATAGGAATAATTATAAAGAAACTAGAGGAGATGTAGAGGATAGCTAAATAGGCAAGGAAACCTAAATAGGAAAAGGACATACTACTACAATTCCTAAACATTAAGGACTAATAAGGGCAAATGTAGACTACAATAGAAGGGAAAGCAAGAGCCCTAGGCCAACACTTCTTCTACGGAAAAGTATAAGCAGACCTATTAGACATAAGGGAGAAAGAACTAGAGACTCTACTACTAGACA
>LFZO01000960.1:0-14923 GCA_001578225.1 Pseudocercospora musae
AATAACCTCCTTAACTACGATTCTTTCTACTATCTCTTTCCCTAAGAGTCCTTAGATTTCCTTTTACTCCTATAGGTCCGTAATGTAGACTCTGACTACTGTCCTCGGGGGTTTTAGCGCCTCCTAACTAGCTACTACTACCTAGGTGCGGTAGTTTAGGCTTGTCTCTTGTTATTTCTTTGTAATCTTTGCTACGGCTATATTAGCTGCCTTCGTAATCATGTAGCTTGCCTAGTTATGGATTGCTTTTAGTCCTCTAAGGAGCTCTAAGATCATTATCTTATATGCCCTCTTAGGGGTTTTCCTATCTTCTGCCTTTAGCACCTCCTCTGCCCTAGTACACAGTGCTTTCCATTCGTCCTCCCCCCCTTCCTAACTGTTTTCCATTCGTCTCTAATTGTTCGCTACCATTTTTTTTCGAAAATAGATAGGGATTAGTAGCTATATAAGGACTACTTAAAAGACCTAATATACGAGATATAATAGCGCTACTATCTAAGAGGAATAATAACAAATATATCGCTAGTAGATTCTAATAATATTTAGTAAGCTTTAGTAATTCTAATAACGAAGGATATAGCGAAGCGAATACCTTATCTTTTAGTATCTTTTATTAACTATTAGGAACTTTCGATAATCCCGATAACGATAGATATAGTAGAGTAAATATCTCTATAGTAACGATTCGACGTATTAAGTAACTTTTAGTAACTTTTAGTAACTTTTAGTAACTTTTAGTAACTTTTAGTAACTTTTAGTAGCTTCTATCGAAGACTAGTCCTATTCCTTTAGAGAAGGCGATATATTAAGATTTCCTCGAATATATAAACCTAGTATCGGCTTTATCTACTAACTACTTCTACTCTATAAGATATTAATAGATTCTTTTAGTAGCTTCTATCGAAGACTAGTTCTATTCCTTTAGAGAAGGCGATATATTAAGATTTCCTTAAATATATAAACCTAGTACTAGCTTTATCTACTAACTACTTCTACTCTATAAGATATTAATAGATTAGATAGTATTCGGATCTCGATTAGCTAAGGATATACGTATTAGTAACGAGATTAGATTAATAGTCTTTAAGTACTTTATACTCGGTATCTTAGATATATCTTAGATACTCCTTTTATCCTTCCTTATACGAGGTATCGCTAGTAGTATAGGAAGCTATATAACAGATACGATATAGACCTCTCTAGCGATATTCTCTAGTAGCGAACTTAGTATACTATAGATATCCTCTACAATCCTAATAGATAGCGAACTTAGTACGTAATCTAATATAGCTAAGTAATAGAGGTCTTATATCTCTAGAACGATATATTATATATCTAGTACTTATATATACTACGAGGCTATCTAGGCTTTAGCTTTAGACAAATTTAGTAATAATAGAAATTAAGAATATCGGCCTACGATAAATTTATCGATACTAGTTATATATACTTATATAGTAGTATAGGAATACGTTATTACTTTAACGATTTACTCTATATCTTATATAGATTAGTATCGTATCTATATAGAAGTAGGTAATATAAATAGCGATATTGTTAGACATAGTATTCTTAGTAAACGTAGTGTCTCTATAGCCTATCTATTACTATACGAGATAGCGACTAGAACTATCGAAGATAATAGTATAGTACTAGGCTTATATATAAAACGTCTAAGACTACTAGCCTCTATAATACGGAGCTTACTATAAGTGTACTAGAGCCGACGGCTACTTCTAATACTAATACGTCGTCTTACTAATCGGATATATATTTAAAAACAATATACTTAGTCTCTATTACCTATTTAGTAATCGCGTTCTACTATACGATAGGCGTATCTAAGTTGTTAGTTATAGCTTACCTCGCCCTCTCTACTATATTATAAGTACTATTCTCTCTCTATTTAGCTTTTAACTACTCTATCTCTTTATCGATATAATCGACGTTATCTTAGAGAAATAAAACTAATTCCTAGTAATACCGATTCTAATATTTCTAGTATAGTCCTTTCGGTATACGATTACTAAGTTCTTTAATATTGAATATATCCTAATTAGTATAGTCTAGGTCGTTAAATAACTACGTAAGTTACTATCTTATCTATTATAGTATAAAGGCGTCTACTAGTATAGGGAAGCTCTAAAATAGCTATATAGTACTAGCTTTCTCGATATACTATATATCTAATAGAGAAAGTACTATACCTCTACGAGACTACCTTATTAGTATAGTTAGTATATCTAGTACTAGTAGTAGTATAAATTCTAGGTCCTCGAAGATAGCTATAGAAGGCTTATAGATATTATAGTATACTTTACCTAGTAGTACTATAATCTTATAGGTACTAGTAGGCAATTTTCCCTCTCCTAAGAAGAGTAAGAATCCTCGACAATAGTAGGAACTATTTACGAGATTCCTCTAGATCTATAGTATTATCTATTAATACTCTAATTCCTTAGCTATCTAATATAGACGACTATCCTTATCCTAGCTCTTATCTAGCTCTTTATTAGAGACATTATTAATCTATATTTGTTTATTAACTTACTAGATCTACTATACTATTGCCTTAATATACCTTTGATACTATAGTAGCCGATACCGATTCCCTTTACTAGTCCTCTTATTTATATCCTTCTTAGCCTTAAGATTATTAAGCTATACCTTTTTTATACCCTTTAGATAGTCGATACTATTATAATCGAACGCCTAGTATAGTAAATATATAATACCGATACTATGCCTATCCTTTCTATAACTACTATAACTAAGTCTCTACTAGATATCGCCTACGTCTATACTAATAGGGAAATTCTAATATACTATAGTCTTAATATTAGGGATATTTATATCTATTCTAAGAGAGATAGTAGTAAAGATAATATAGATCGTAGACGTTTCCTTTTTAAATTCGTTATAGTAGAAGTCCTTATCCTATTTAGGAATAATAGAAGTAAACGTCTATACTATATTAATAATATAGGGCCCTATTTCCTACCTAGGTATAGGTTAGTTGTATATATACCTATCCTTTAAATCCGGAGTATCCTTAGTTATCTATATTAATGCCTTACGTACCTATTTACTAGCTACGGAACCTTCTACGATACTATTAATAAACATAATAGACTTCTTAATCCTATCTAGAGTTGCCTTACTACTAGTAACTATATACTTAAGAATAAACCTTAATAACGCCTAATTCTTCGAAGTATGCTTTATAATCTACTATAGGCATATCGATATATTATCTCGGTTAATAGATATCTATATAACCTCTATCTAGAACTACTTCGTTCTAACTAAATAGAAGCCTATATTATTAAGTATATTAGCCTCTATCTCTTTATTAAGTATTATAGAATATACAAACTAATATATATAGTATAGTAGGTAATCTCGTAGTTAACCGATTATACTAAACTATAGCTAAAGGTCCTTCTACTAGTATACTATATAGTACTCGTTAATAGTAACGAGACCTATATACAATACTAGTACTAGATCCTTTAAAAGCTTACGAAAGGTAGTACTCGATATCTACTCGGAACTAAGTAAAATATAGATATAGTCTCTATAGGCGATATACTCGAACAAGTCCCTCTCTATCTACTTTGTACTACTACTAATAAGTACTAGCTAAGTAAAGATACTAATCTACTAAATATCGTCTAATTACTCGTTTCTAAGCTTAAGTAATAGTATAATTTATAGCGTAATACGACCTATAAGGATACTATATATAGAATATTAAACTTTTACTAAAGCTAGTATAGGCTATTAAGAGGATATCTCTAAAGCTAAATATTAGACAATATAGGACTCGAAATACTTATACTTCGATACGAAATCGTATATATTTATTAAGTATACTCGAATTATACTTAACTAATATTATCTAGTAACTAGGATATACTTGTCTACCAAGTTAGATAGGAACCTCGATTAGTATATATAGTCCTCTTTCTACTAGGAAGAGATATTATTAACCTTCGTTTAGTATATATTACTAGTTACGTTTCTTATATCTCTACTATAGAGCTCTAATTACTATCTACTATCTCTATAGCTACTACGAATAGATAGTCTACCTAGTATAGCTTCCCTTAGCCTAATAGGTTATACTATCTATAGTTCCTTCCTATACTACCTAGCCCTTAGGTATATAGTAGTAAATTCTTGCCTTGCTATACTATTCCAACTACTAGACAAGTAGCTATCCCTATCTATTCTTAAAGGTAAAAGCCCTCGGCCTATAGCCTCCGGTACAAAACCCTTTATCTCCTTCCTACTTTATAGGATTCTATCCCTACCTTTGTTATCTGTTTAGGCTATAGGATATAGAGAGGATCTCTACGGCTCCTTCCTCTTACTAGGCTCCTATTCCTACTTCCTACCTTCCTCCTCCTCCTTTTCTAGCTCCTCCTTTACAAGGGAGAACTATTCTAGGAGATCCTCTCTAATTATCTACCTAATTACTTTATTTAGGCCTCTTTTAGTCTAGGTAAGCTCCTACTATAATGACCCTATCCTCTAGATAAGTTAGTTTCTTGTCCTCTATCTCTCTAGATAGAATAGTATAATATACTTAGGTATCTAGGCCCTATATCTATATATACATTCTAGTATCTTGCCTAGAACCCTCCTCCTTATTAAGTATACATTTAGGCTAATATATTTAGTCCTAATTAGGGTTGCTATTGTACTTTACTTCCTTAATTATCCTTAGTATATTTCCTTACCTTTTAGCCTTTCCTACTAGGCTATAGGGAGTTGTTAGCCCTATTAGGATGCCTACCTCTTCCTAACTTAGCTTTCCTATTGTGTTTCCTATCTCTAGTACATCTACTAATACTTAAGCATTATCCCTCCCTATTAAATATATTCCTTAGTCTATCTCTTAACCTATTCTACTAGCTATCTCTACCTTATCTTTAGGTCTTGTACCTAGGCTATGCCTCTATTCCTCCTACATTCCCTTTAGACCTTTTTGTACCTCTTCTAGATATATTTAGTAATAGGTTTGTCCTCTATCTTAACTACTTATTACCTTATAATCTCCTATATATATAGGGAGATAGGTAGGATTTGTGTTTCCCTCTAGAGAACCCTCTCTACTACGCTCTTATATACTTCTACAATATACCTTAGTACCTAGTTTTAGACCTTTTCTAGCCCTAGGGTAGCCCCTTTTCTACGTCTAGGTAGTCCTTCTAGTATTATCTAGACTTTAGCTCCGTATATTATAGTAGGTCTTACTACTATAGTATATAGGTGTTTTGCCTTCTAGAATAATACTCCCTATATAGATTTATATAGCCTTTAGAGTAAAGATATCTAGGATATACCTTTCTCTACTACTTTCTTAATATATAGGCCCTACTATAGTTTCGAATCTACCCAAACTCCTAGTAACCTAAGAGATAGAGTAGGTCTATCCTTAAACCCTATTATGTTAACCGTAGCTTATAGGTTATATCTTGTTCTACTTCTTATAAAGTAGATTAGTTAGTACTTCTATAGTACAAAAGTAGCTCCGTACTTAGCTATCTATTATATACATCTATCGTATACTATCTCTAGCTTTCTATAGTTCCCTTCTATAGTTTTCCTATATACAAGGATATTAGAGTTATCTACAAATCCTATTACTATAGTTCCCTTACCCTTAAGGGTAGGGAGGAGCGTAGACGTAAAGAATAGGAATAGGATTAGTAAGAGGGTTAATCCTTATAGTATTCCGGTTGTTTAGGGCCTTGCCTAATCTATGTATTCTCTAAGCCTTAGGTACGTAGTCCTATCCTAAAGGAATAACTAGATGAATTGTATAATATACCGTAGGTATACTTTTATCCTAATATTATATATTAATCTTTAGTATAATATATTATCGAATGCTCCTAATATATCTAAGTATAGTATTAACGCTACTATTGTTAGGTCTGTTTTCTAGACTATTTAGACCTATTCTGTTATTAGCTCTAGGGCTAATATAGTAGATCTTCCTAGTCTAGCTCCTATCTAGGATTATAGGAGGAGGTCCCTAGCCTCTACTTCTTTGCTTATCCTCCCTATAACAATGGCCTCTAGGACCTTTACTAGGGTGTTTAGTAGTACTATAGGTCTATATACTCCTAGTTTAGTATAGTCTAGCTTCTATAGTTTCTTTAGGACTACTATTATAGAGTGTTTAAAGGGTTTAGGGTAGTATCCTTGTTATAGGTATACTATAAAGAACTTATATAGTATAGGTCTAAGTTCCTATCTATATTCCTTAAGTATTAGATTAATAATCTAATTAGGTCCTAGGGCTTTACCCTTAGGGAGCCTATTAAGTATCTTCTAGAGCTCCCCTATTCTAACTTCTATCTCTATCTAGAATAGGCTTAGGTAGGATACATTTTGTATATCTTCTAGGTTAGCTTCCTTTAGCTCTAGAAAGAAGTATTAGGCTAATACTTCTACTTTCCCTTAGTTTTCTATTTGTATTGTACTATCTTTATCCTTAAGCTCTAGGAACTATAGAAGGGGATATCTTTATCCTATCCCTTCCCTAGCCTACCTAGCTAGCTTCTAGATCCTATTTAGGTCCTTAGTAATTTCTTTTACTATATTTCTCTAGCCTAGGTTTCTATCTTTCCTAATCTACTTTTCTTTAGCTTATAAGGCTACTAGGTATACTACTAGGTTCCCTTCTATTCTATCTTAGCTCTATCCCCTCTTTAGGTATCTTATCTTTTCTACTATCTTGCTATACTCCTTTAACTAGGTCATTTTAGTATATTTAAATAGTTTAGCCTTTGGGATGTCCTCCTAGACTATCTTAGTAAGTATCTCTTAGACCTCCTAGGCTATCGTATTAAGCTATTATAGTATATCTATTGTTTTAGTAGAGATTGTCGTGCTAAGGAGGGCCGATAGGTATAAATGGATCATAAGCTACAATAGAAGCTACAAGGAATAGTAGGGGCCAAAGTAGGAATAGCAAGTGTGTTGTTATTATCTATAGGTTAGAGCTAAACCTGAAAGGTGTTAGCTTGGATTAGTCACATGATAGTCATTATGTGATCTAGTCTGCCTTAGCATCCCTTACTAGGTTACTAACTAGACTATATATTCCAACACTCCTACTTAGATTAGTTAGTCTACAAATCCTAATTCTAACCAATATAATCTAATAAGAACTTCAATTAGCTAATCAGATGCAATGGCTTCTAGATTGGCATAGCGTATCCAATCTACTAGGTTCAATTCCTAGATCTAGTATTTGCCCGCTTAGTAGAGTTTGAACTCCTCTAAGTAGGCACTTTTGTCCCTTTATACTAACTATAGTTGTCTAATGAATTCCTGGAACTATAGCCCTGTCTTTAGCTTAGTTAGGCTATTAGCTACTATCTCTTTTATTAGAGTGTATTCTACTACAATCTTTCTTTACTACCAAAGATTTCTAACCTTGTTGAAACTGATATTAATATGTTTTAATCTCTTATGGGTATGAGCATCTTTAACAAGAGTCAAAGCTACCTAGTTGTTACCTATAATCTAAACAGGCCTGATTTCATTCACTATATTAGAATTCCCTTTTATTAGTAGTTAAAATGAATATTCTCCTACTAACCATACATAGTCCATCTCCCTTAGGAGTGCTATAAGGAATTGAGATTACTTTGCACATACATTTATTGCTATATACTTAGCCTCTATAGTTAATGTAGTAACTAACTTTTGCTTCTTGCTTATCTAAGAAACTAGTAATCTATAGAGAAAGAAGATGCTTCTAAGGATCGAGACTCTATTAGCTTTGTCTATTGTATAATTAGAGTCTGAATATCCTATTAGCTTTCCTCCTCCCTTCCTAAACATTAATCCTAGACTTGGGAATGATCTTAGGTATCTAGCTAGTTTTCTAAGTACTTTTAGATGTCTCTTGGATAGATCTAATGTATATAATCCTAATCTTCTAAGGGTAAAAGCAATGTTAGGTCTTATTATAGTTATTAGCTACATCCATGTACCATTCTAGCTTTAGTACTTAGTCTTGTTACACCTTTCTTCATTTAAGTTAGATTTTCTTAGACTCTCATAGCTATTAAGTAGTAACAAAGTTAGGTAGGCCATTTCTTTAGTTATTCTAAACTTAGCAAGGTTTTCCTAGATATAGTGTTCCTAGTCTAGCTTTAGAGTACTATTCTTTCTATCTCTAGTAAGCTTTATCCTAAGAATTTTGGTTGGTTTACCTAGGTCTTTGATTTTGAATACCTTGCCTAATTCCTTCTTAAACTAGAGAACATCTTCTAGCTTTAGTACTATAATGGGAATGTTATCTATATAGGTAAGGACTATTAGGTTCCTTCCTCTGTAAATAAGCAAACATAGGTCTACCTCTAACTAGTAGAATCCTATTTCCTCTAGCTTTAAGACACATAGCTTGTTCTAGTCTCTTACTACTTGTTTTAGGCTATACAAGCTCCTTAGGATTTTTAGGGCTATACCTTGTAGGACCTCTATACCTAGTAGTAGGATTATGAAGATGTCTTCTTGTAGGGTGCTTTTAGTAAATACATTGTTTACATCTACTTAGTGTAGCTCTAGGTCCTTTTCATACATAGTAGCCATAAACACTCTAAGGGTATTATGCTTAACTATTAGTACAAATGTCTCCTAGAAATCTATCCCAAATTTCTAAGAGAACCCCCTTATAACTAGTCTTGCTTTAAACTTGTTAATTACTCTACTAATTAGTCTCTTTACATTAAACACCTATTTTGAAGTAACTAGGTTTACTCCTTTTAGTAGAACTACCTAATCCTAGGTATAGTTGCTTCTAAGCGTAGTTAGTTCCTTCTAGATTGCATCTTCCTACATATAACCCTATTTAGGATCTTGTATTGCCTCTTAGTAGGTTCTTAAGATTAGAACCTCCTATCTTTGTACAATCCCTAGTGTAAAGGTAGGGAATATAGCCTTACAAACACACTCTAGAAGTTCATCTATCTAATCCATATTTAGATCTAGGTCTTTCATTATATAGATGAAGGCCCTATAGTGCTTAGCTTTTAGGAACTCATCCTCCTCTAATTCTCTTAGTCTCTTCTATATAGTTGATCTTGTAATCATACTATGCACTCTTTCTTCCCTTAACCCTTCATTAGATATTGATCTCCTTCTCTTTGAATTCCCCTCCTAAGCCTAGATATCCTAGTTGTCTTGCTAAGGTTTCTCTTGGCTCTAATTAGGGGCCTACTGTTTCTCTAGGCTCTGATTAGGGGCCTACTATTCATCATTTTGTTCTTTTTCTTCTAGATCCATTATCATTTTGTTCTTTTTCTTCTAGATCCATTATTACCTAATATTGGTCAATGTCCTTTAGTAGTAGAGGCAGTTGGACCTACAATGGTTTAATATCCCGGTTCTCCTTCCTTAGTCTACTAACTAGGTTCCTTACTAGAGCTTAGCTTAGCTAGTTAAGTCTAGGAACATTTAATGTTATATCCCCTCCTTTCTCATTCTTAAACTAGACAGCATTATTGTGATTTCTTATAGCCCTTATATTAGGCTCCTAGAACTACTACATCTTAGATGTATTAGGTACATACCTAATAAACATAGCATCTTTGCCCCTATTCATGAGCTTGTCTAATCTCATCCCCGCTAGCTAAGATTTAGCATCTATATATATAACTACTCTACATCCCTAAACCCTAAAGTGCGATGTAGAAGGTCTCTTTCTAGTAAAGGCTTCCTCTAGTAAAACCTTAAATCCATCAATATCTAGCCTATTTAGTAGGGCATTTCTTATAACAGTATAGGTAGCTAATGCTTCTAGCTAGAACTTAACTAGTATGTTTAAATCTTCTAGCATTACCCTAACATGTTCCTTAGATGTCTAGATTAACCTTTCTATAACTCTATTTTAGATTGAGTTGTATACTTTAGTTGTATAGTAAGAGATTCTAGATTCCTTCTCCTACTACTTAAGTAATGCAAGCAATTCTCTTGCTCTATTACTTCTTACTACCTAGAGCTAATTCCCTAATTAGAGCTTAGCTTTTCTTCTCTATCCCTACAATGCATTTGCTATATCTTCTCTTGATTTCAATAGGAATACCTACTTCTTCCTTAAAAAGTTGTTAACAATCTCTAGCTACTATTTGAAACCTAGTCTTGAGATAGGTAATAGTCTACAGATATTAATTGAGACAAGGGAAAGCTTAGCTAGCTTCCTCTTAGTCTCCTTACCTCTATGTTTTTTCATTTTAGCTAGAGAACATACCCTATAGGGCTAATGCTTTGTAGGGACGGGAATTTTGTCCTTTAGGTTAGTTACTTTGTAAAGGTCTTTTAGTAATCCTTCTCTAAAGTATCTAACTCTTCTATACTACAGCTCCTACTAATCCTAGTTAGTCTAGGCTATAAAGGCATAGGTATCATTATTTACTAAGTCCTAGGGAATGCACATATATACAAGTTTATCTAGGTCTTAGCTAATTTCCTTAATGAATAGTACTCCTCCTAAAAGCCTTGTCTAGACAACTAGCTTTCTATCGGATAAGTAAAGTATAAATTTTAGTAGTTAAACACTAAACTACTTACTAAACTAGTTCTAAGAAACAAGATTGACTCTAAGCCTAGGTATAAAGAGAACACCTTTTAACACAATCTATTTGCCTTTCCTTCTACCTATAACTGTACTCCTAACATGTATAGCTATTACGTAGCTACCTCTAACCTTAATCTACTTTTTCCTCTTAAGAGGCTTTAGATCTCTAAAGAGTGATTCTTAGTTAGTTATATAGGTAGAAGCATAGGAGTTAAGTAGCTACTTAGATAGCTTATACTTACCTTTTACTTTAATAGTTAAATAAGCTACCTTATTAATATCTTCTTCCTTAGAGGGGAGAGATAATTTAGAGGATACCTCTACATCTTGTACCGCATAGGCTTTCTTAGAAGATAGTTTCTTAGTCTTCTTCTCTAGGGATTATATCTTTAGGCTTAGTTTCTTTACTATCTCTTTGAGTTAATCTTTATCTAGTAAAGATCCCCTCTTAGCTCTAGATAGGGATTGTTTCTTTACTATCCTATAGCTTTGTCTTAGCTAGATAGCTACTTTTGCCTTATCTAGGCTAGGGCATTCTTTAATCTAATGCTTCCCTCTATATAGGAAGCATAATAAGTCTCTACTTGCTCCTACCTAATTCCTTTTCTTAGCAAACATAGCTATCTCCTAGCTTGTTATCTACTCTTGCTTTTCTCTTAGGATTCTAAGGATGTCCTGTAGGCTAAGGTCCTACCTTAGGTCAATCCTATCCCTAACAGTGCTAAATGTTTCTAGAAGGGCCGCTAGTAACTACTAAACTTTCCTCTCCTTAGTCTTAATGTCCTTAAACTAGGGAGAGATAGATACTGCCTTCCTAGCTATGCTACTTAGGCTCTACTATACTTTATTAATTGTCTAACCCTCTTCTATACTAAAATTGGTATACTACTAGAGTAAACTTCTCCCTATTGCCTATAGTTTCCTCTCATATTTCCCTCTTACCTAGTCCTACAAATGCTTTACATGTTTAAGCTCTTAACATTCGTCCTAGTTATCTTCTAAGATGTAGATAAACATCTTATATAATACTATTGTATTGTAAACCTTATAGCTTGCTCTTCTAATTAACCAATCCAAAGATTCTAATAATGTTATTAAGACATGCTTAGATAGTGTAGATACTAGAGTGTTAAGGACTACTTTATCTAGTACCTATTCAACCTTTAGTTTTATTAGGTGCATCCTAATAATCTTAAACCATAATTCATGATTCTCCCTTATTAAGATTAGCGTAACCCTTCTCTTGCTAATTCTACCTTCTTAATCCATGATTTCTTCTACAAATCAAACCTAAACAAACTCTAGAAACAAGCTCTTTCTTCAATCTAAAAATAACAGTTTCTAGACAGCTATCTTCCTTAGTTAGTAGATCCCTAGCTCTACTAGGCCTATAATAGTTTAAGGGTTACTAATAACTTAGCTTAGTTTTGGAAGGTTACTAAAAACTTGGAACAGAATCTAGCTCTATAAGGCTAATGACTTCCTTAAGTCCTTCCTAACTGTATACTAACAAGTTAGGGTATTGGTAGTACTAAGTGCTAAGTCTAAGGCTTATCTAAAGGTGCTCAAAACTTAGGCTTATCTATTCCCTTTATACTTTCTAAGTATGCCTTACTAGGTTCTTTTATAGCTTATATGCATAGGGCTTCTTTGTACAATGTGTGTAGGTCTACCTCGAGTCTCCCTCTCCTGTTTTGCCTCTTCCTTCTAGGACTAGACTTATAGGTCTAGGGGTAACCTGTACTGCTTTAGTCTTTCTACCTTATAGTTGCAAACCCGGGCTCATAACCTGTCGTACTAAGGAGGGCCGATAGGTATAAATGGATCATAAGCTACAATAGAAGCTATAAGGAATAGTAGGGGCCAAAGTAGGAATAGCAAGTGTGTTGTTATTATCTATAGGTTGGAGCTGAACCTGAAAGGTGTTAGCTTGGATTAGTCACATGATAGTCATCATGTGATCTAGTCTGCCTTGGCATCCCTTGCTAGGTTACCAACTAGACTATATATTCCAATAGAGATTTCTTATACCTCCTTCTTTACCCTAGCCCTAATTTAGTCCTAGTCTACCTTTTTCTACTATAGTCTTTGTATCTAGGCTCTAGTACTAGTCTAAGCCTATAGGATTATAGTTTAGATTAGTATATAGTCTAATCCTATTTCTATGTCTATCCTTGTCCTATATTCCTATACATTTTATTAGATTCCTATAGTCCTAAATACTAGGTCTAGGGTTTAGTAGCTCCTAGGAGTCTTCTATGTAATCGTGCCTAGCTCTAGTAGTAGGTTAAGGAAGGCCTTTTCTATAATAGTAATAAGGTAGTCTACCGCCTAATGTTAGTTCTAGGCATTGTTTCCTCCCTACCTAGGGTAGTATAAGTTGAAATCCATTAGTAAGATAATCTCTTCTTCCTCTTTTCCCTAGGTTATATCCTCTACTAGTAGAAAGGTACTTAGGGTACGGTCTCTAGTAGGGCTAGATAGGTTATAGTAGTTAAGGATATTAATCTACCTCTCTCCGATAAGGAGTCTAACTATAATTATGTCTCCCGAGTATTCTTTTATATCCTATGTTTATATACCAATTTCCTTAGATACGTATATAGTAACCCTTAGATATACTACTCCTAGGGATATAGTATAGTATCCTAGGTATACTACCGTATTCCTATTACTAGGGCTAATCCATAGTTCCTAGATTGCTATTATCTAGTATTCTTTCGGATCTAGCTATTAGAGGAATAGGATTTAGATCTTGTCTATACTATAGTTAGTATTGTACTATAGGATAGTAAGCTTCCCCTAGCTACTATTTATCCTAGGCGTTCTAGTATGCCTATATATCTTCTATCGCTTCGTAGCTCTAGCCTTAGCCTAGCTACCCTTCTTAGCCTATAGCTAAGGGGAATAGGGATAAGATCTTGGTATTCTATAATCTACCTACTAGGGTAATCGAGTTTGTACCTATTAGTCTCCCTAGTAGTCTTCTTAATCTATCGTCTATATCTAAGTCTAGGCTTGTACTCCTAACTTTTCTCTTAGACCTAATAGTTATCTACCCTTCTAAGTCCCTTAGGTCTTTTAGGTAGGTTAGGTAATTCTAGCTCTTTGTTACTTAGTCTCTAAACGCCCTTGCTTTTGCAATAGCTACCTATTTTACCTTGCATAATACTAACTATACTATATAGGTACCTTAATAGTTACTACATTTCCTTATTGTTCCTTAGTATTTGTCTATTCTGTATAGTCCTACGCATTTTCTATATACCTATTCGGCTCTATAGTACTTTGTAATATGCCTAAATTGTCTACACTTTAGGTATTGTATCGGTCTCTACTTCGGATCAAATTCCTCTATAGTAAGTAGAGTGCCTTGGGATACGAGGCCTTTCTATATAATTTCCCTTACTTGAGCTCCCTTAGGTATATATAGGTTTCGATTCTACTTATTACTAATATTAGATATTATCCTCTACTCTTACCTCCTCGATAGTAAACTATAGCTTAGACCTTAGATAGTTATACTAAATCGCACGTAACCTTTAGTCTAATAGAATACTTATATTAGGAATATACTCTTCTTAAGGATTCTTACTAGTAATTAGTATTATATAGCCTATAGTAGTAGTCTACTTAAAGATCTTAGACCTTCTCCTTCGCCTATCTATCTTCTATATAGAACGACTCGCTATAGCAAAAAGTTACTAAAAGTTACTAAAAGTTCTTATCTAGTTATCTAGTTAGTTATCTCTATAGTAAGGACAATACTAAAAGATACTAAAAAATACTAAAAGATACTAAAAGATAGTAAAGGATAGTAATAGATAGCGAGAGTTAATAAAGGTTAATAGAGTTCCTCTTAGATACTACCTTACTCTATATAATAGAGAGAGGCTAGCAAAGGAGAGTACCTATACGCGGTACTAGCTACGAACCTAAAGGCGGCGACGTTGTCGTCGTCGATAGAGCCAAATCTCTCCTACCTATAGCGCTACCTAGGGAGGCACTTTCAAGGCGCCTAGGTAAAAGGAGTCTAGCTCTAAGGCGACTAGCTATTTAGAAAACTATCTAGACTACCTATCGAGCCTAGCGCGGCTACAACTAGTATAGGAACTAATACCGAGTCGATAGGCTAACCTTTCTAGGAAGGGAATCTATCCTAGGGATAAGGAACTAGCGTAGTAACCTAGGACTAATTATCCCGAAGAGAAGGGAGGAATAACTAAAGAGGAGGTTTTAATAACTACTTAAAGGAGGAGGGAATGTAGAGGATAAAGCACTTAGTATACCCTATAGCCTATAGCCCCTAGGGGAGTATAG